>PDNB01000138.1:0-77522 GCA_002573585.1 Helicocarpus griseus UAMH5409 | reverse complement strand
TGAAAAAAGGCCAAACTCCATCCCAATTCCCATTTGCAGACTCCCAAAAAAAAAAAAAAAAAAAAAAAAAAAAAGAAAAAAAAAACAAAAAAAAAAAAAAAAAAAAAAAAAAAAAGCCCGCACGGGCTTCTGAAAAAAACGAAGAGATGCGAACCACCTGAACTCATCAACGGAAAATGCGAGGGACAATGCTATCCCCTCACCTCAAGTATTGAGGACTAAATAACAATCCATCCTACGACATCAATTCGTCGATATATGCCTTCTCATTCGCGACGCCCTTTGCTTCATCCTTTAGCAACACAGCAAGAACTTCGATGGGAGGGTTTAACCCGAGCAGCTGTGCTCGTCTCCAGCGCTTTATCCGCGCAATTCCAATACATGGCTATTTGTTCCCGTTTCAGTCAGTCAGCCTATTGTGAAAAGGGGGTTCGACTGGTTCGAAGTGAATTCATGACGTACCCCGTATTGATTCGACAGATCGAAATGTCGTAGAATCTTCTCGTGCATCGTCAAGTTCTCTTGATGCACTATTTATGAAAAAAAACCGCCACTATTAGCCAACCAGCATATCGCATATAACGCAAGAGCTTCATTTTGGCAAGGGAAGGAGAAAGTGTATCAATTAACTCACCCCTAGGCGCTATCCTCGAATCCTCCTCCGCCTGCCAGTAACTTCGAATATCCTTCTCCGTCAACGCCTCCGCCCGCTTATCCTCCTCAGACTCCGGTAATCGCACCTCCACTCTAGCCTGTTCCGCTACCACATTCTCGCTCCGCAATGACGGGGCAACGGGCTTTTGTTCGGGCTCGACCTCAGCGGGTAATTGAGCCTCTGGGACTGGCGACGTTACGGAGGCCGGTGCGGGCGACGCTGAGCCTGACGTACTCCGCTGGCGGAGCTCGGTGACTGGGGAGTTGACATTCTTGGCCCCCTTTTTGCCTGTGAGGGATGAGGTGCTGGTTGGTTTCGAGACTTTGTGTTGGGCGCCGAAGGAGAGGGTGGATTGGCTGGGGTTGCCGGAGCGGCGGCGGGTGGTTGGCATTGTGGGTTTATTTGGCTTGGTAGTTGTTACGATGATAGTATATTTACTAATCAGTGGTAAGTGGTAAGTGATAATTGAATGTGTAGTGATGAAGAAAGCGACTTGATGTCTTTGTGGTTGTTCGGTGCCCGCCTTGTGGTGGGTTCGTATTCATGACGTCTGGTTGCGCCGGCAACGAACTCTCGTTAAATAATAACTAAACTGTGGCTTTCACGCGTAAAGTGGGAAGATGCACGCGTTGCTCTTCAGAGACAAGGAACAGATGGGATGGCCTACAAAAAAGGACGACAATGTGCATCTAAGAAAATTCAAAGAGTCATATTATGGACCTATCTTACTAAGTCGATTGCCGATTCGATCGCGTATCAAATTGCCCTCGCTACACCCTACTGTACTATTTACTAGTTATACGTGGTCTTCTTCAAGACATCCGCCACGATCTCAACCATCTCGAGCACCTTTTCCTCTTCCAGCCTCTTGCCGACCAGCTGCAGTGAAACAGGAGCCCCATGGTAGAACTCGGGGTCGTAATCGTCCTGTATCATCTTGTCCTGCGGGCTCAGCGGTGTCCATTCCTTACCCCGTGGATGATCGATCGATTTGTCCGCATACGTTACGGGGAACGTGCAAGCGCAATAATCTAATCACGGAGGACTCATTAGATTCTATCCTCATCTCAGGGGTAGCGGGATACTCACCCAGCAGATTAACGAATGCGGTAAACCCGACATAGTCCACGGTTTCCCCCATCCCCAAGCGCGGAGCCCCCGACGGCGCAACAGGCGCGATAATGCCGTCCATTGGCCCCTCGGTATCCGTCTTCGTCGCCATCCACCGGTTTAGATATTCCGTTTGGAGCTGGTTCCGTTTCACAATCATTTGCCGCAACTTCTCCGGGTCAAACTTGCGAATTCCCTTCTTGCACGCGCTGAAGGCCCTTTCCATGGAGCCGAATACTGGCTCTTTATATGCCTCCAAGACGGGGATGATGGCGTCAGACCCCAGTTCATCAAAGGATTCGTTGAGCAGGTCTACTATCTCTCTGTGATTGATCGGCTCCCTATGCAAATCGATTAGGGTTTTGTTGTCGGTGATTCTTAGTGAAGCAGGTAGCAACTTACCAAGGGATTACATCGTGTCCAGCAGCCTTTAGCGCGTTGGCAACAATCGATACAGCACGTTCTATGGGTGGATGACAGGTTATGGTTCCATCGTTAGCCCCAAGGATACCAAATCGCAGTCTGCGCCCCCTGGGCTGTATAACGTCGTTTCTCCACGGCATGGGTATGATCTTGGGGTCCAGATTCCAAGGTGCAGCCCTGTCAGACAAGACCGACTCGCAAAACAACTTGACTGCACCGAGGGATGTAGACATTGGTCCACAGACGGCATATACAAAATCCTGGCCTGGTATACTTGGCTTCCCTCCCAGAGTCGAGAAGCGGCCAAAGGACGGCTTCAGCCCGTAAAGGCGACAGAAGGCGCTGGGAATGCGAATGCTACCAGCGATATCGGTCCCAACGCCAAGGGGTGATGCTTTCATGGCAATGAGAGCCCCTTCACCGCCGGTTGACCCACCAGGGGTGAGGCCTTTGTGGATAGGATTCCTGGTTTCGCCCCAGATACGATTGGTCGTCTCTGCCATCATCATAGCTGTGGGGATGTTGGTTTTGACATAAAAGACAGCACCTAGGTCCCGAAGCATGTTTACAAGAACGGCATCCTTTTCCGTAGGGATGTTTGCATGTATCGCCATGCCGATAGACGATGGATAAGGAGCGGTTATAAAACTGTCTTTCAGAGACAGTGGTAATCCATGAAGCGGCCCAACGAGGGACCCAGTCCGCTCGAGATATTCATCGAGATACCTTGCTCTCTCCAACCCCTCCTTGAACAGAACTTCCGTAACGCAGTTCGTCTGTGGTAACCCAGTTAGCCCTACTCACGCACAATTTTAAGCCTACCGGTTGACTCAGCATCTCATACCAGCTTTTGCGCAATCACAGACGCCTTGCAGAATGCGCTTGTTATCTGGACCGAGGTGAGTGTTCTATTCTTTATCTTCTCAAGAAGCGCCTCGGCGTCAGTATCAATGATATCTAGCTCTTCTTGCGTCAGGAGGCCCGATGTCCTTGGATAGGATCTCAGGTCTTGCGGCAGGCTATCCTCCGCGATACCCGGGATGGGAAAGAAGGCGGAGAGCGCATCGTCTCGTCGTTTCTGGGCCATCGCTGAGATTTCCTTGTAAGATTGAACCATTGTTGTTTTTGTCTTCTAAGAGATGTTTTGTGATTAAATTGATACCTGCAATTGAATACTCGATCAGCTGGCGGGGTAATTACTTTAAGTACTGCAAACCGCCCGGATGAACGATTAATCGTGGTACAGAGATTTAGATGATCGTATGACCTGTCAACAACCTGACAATACGCCACTGCTGAGCACGGCAGTTGCTTTCAAAATAAAAAAAAATGGGATCGAGATTAAATATCTTGTTTCAAAGCCGAAGTTCCTAACCGCAATTCACCGATTCGATCAGTAGCCTCGGCCATCCAATCAACGAAGAACGCTTGAAGGAGGAGACTCGGAGCACATCCCGCACAAGGTTCCGTCCCAGGCGCATGATCTCTACCCCAGTAGCGGTGCTCTGTGGTGTTATGAGTAAGCTTCATTGTCTATCATTCGCCGCATGGAGCTGGGCTGGCGCGATGAGGAAGCTTAACGAGCGACCGGATAAGAACGCGGGGAAGCATCAATGATTACCCCCCTCTTGGGTTAGGACTCGTCAATCACATGATATCAGCCGTCTTATCCAATTCATCTATATCAACGACACCCAGCATTGACACAGGAGTCTAGCTGTATCCTTGGAGGGATAAGGCGTATATTGAGAACCTGTTCTGCCGAAAGACCTTACTTACCTATCAATGAGGATTCATTCCTCCCGTGTACAACGTCCCGCAGCACAGGGTGTCCAGTACAACTAAACAAGCGCTCTCATATCAGTCTACTACCTTAAAAAAAACAGCTCTAGATGAGCCTACTATGCCGTATGAAACCAGTTTTCCTCGAGGCAGCGGTAGTCAGCAGAGAAATTAGCCACCTGCTTTACATCTAGAACCTGCTTTTTGTGATGAAGATATCGAATTGTTACTTCACCTTCTCCCTCGCTACCACAGCGACCATCCCCTTGTGTAATTATTATAGCGCACTGGCGGGAAGCTCACGCACAATATCAGGCACTTGTAGCGTCACGAATGTTCTGTTGCTCGAACTGCGAACACATGCGACCGCAGTTCAGCATCCCACCGTGATGTCGGTTTTGAGGATCCAGCGGCTGTACCTATCCCATTTGCTTTCCTCACAAGCGGGAATTCCTGCGGGAATGCTTTAACTATCAAATTTTGCTATACGGACAATAAGACTCTATGTTTTTCAGTAGCGGACATGGCAAAGGATCGCTGCCTTTCACACAAGGTAATTCATGAGACTGATATCACTGCAACTATTAGCCCCTTTTATTTAGGAGGAGAATCGAAAAATGATTGCAGCTACAGATATCATTCACACAAGTCATCTATTCCTTCTTTCTGCCTGAGATGTACATCTATGTCCAGTGAATAGTTTTTTGAGTTTTGCGCGGCAACTGGACACACACGCAATGTATCAATGATGATGGTTATCAGCTTCCTGACTGGAGTTACACGCCTGTCAAGAGGTTTGTGGTGCTATATTGACTTGATTAGGATTTCAATTCCCGAAATATGATCTGTTTAATCATGGCCAAATGCGCCTAAGGCTCTCTTGCGAAGACCAAGAATTAGCTTGAGATCAGAAGCAGCTTTATATATCCGCTTGTCACTACGTGAATTGAGAAAATGTACCAACTGAGGACATAAAAATAGATACAATTGTTTCATAAATCAATCCATGTAAATAGATATCAAGAGTCCTCAAGAGGCTGATTGTAGATGTTCAATGCCTGTCTGTCTCTAATCTTATCGGGTCGGGCCAGAAATGGCGCCGGAAAAAGCAACTCATAGCGCGGACAGAGCCCAGGTCAACAATCGCATAAAGAACATGTTGAACAACAATTGATAGCTTACTCGCTCCAATTAATCCAACGACCAGCTATAGCCAAGCAGTCCCTCTCCGCCGTCATGAGCAACAAGTCCCTCGAACAAGCCCTCGCAAACCTCCTCCCCACCCACGCCGAAGCTCTCCCTCCAGAGCTTATAAAACACGCCTCGAGCCTCCTGGCACAGTCACGCAGCTACGGAAGCAGCTTAAAACCAGAGGAAGAGATTGCAAGGCCATATGTCTGCGCTGAGATTGCTTGCAGGCGGTATGTTATATGCAACTCTATTATTACATACTTCACAGACCACACGGCTAATCTCTCTATGAAGGTTAAGCAAGCCACTTAAGCTCCCACCTCCCCTCGGCAGGCCACCATGCCCGCCCCGCGTCTACAAGAAAATATACACCTATCTCGAGCAGGCATTGCTAAAAGCCTCAGCCCGCACCACGCCAAAGAAACTCACATCCACATCCTCATCCACATCTCTACGATCACCTTCAAAGAACGCTCCCGCAGCTGCAACCACCGCAAATGGCAGCCCCTTCAAGCGACCCCTCCCTTCAGTATCCCACTCTCAAAAGCCGGAAAATGGAACTAAGCCAAAGGCCCGTCTACAAAGCAAGCAAACAAACGGCGTCTCCAGCCAGAACACGGTAAAAGATGCCCCGTCTTGGACCATGCCACTCATCCGCGGTGTCTGTAAGGCGTTATCCACGCGTACAGCAGACACCACGCCGTTCTCACGCCCATCCATCTCTGCCAGGCTACCGCCGCATGTCTTCGCGGGCGTATCTTCGATACTCTCTTTTGTGGCTGAGACGGAGGATTGGGGGGATGATGAAGCGCAGAGGCAGTTTCTTGAGCCGCTTATGACGGCAGCGTCGACGGCCCCGGCGGGTACAATTTATAAGGAGAGGGTGGCGACGTTGGTTGTGGCGGTTTATTTTGTTGTGCTTGCTCGGAGACGGCCACTGGCGAACAAGGCAAAGTCGAAGTCGAAGTCGAGATCAAAGGAGGCGGAGGCGGAAACGGAAGGGGAAAAGTTGGATGTGGATACGTATATCGAGATGGCGAGGACGGCGCTGGCAAGTGTGGGGTTGGATGGGATGGGGTATGTGGATGATGTGGACGTGTGGCTTTCGATAATCATGACGAGGAAGTGGACGGTGGGGAGGGAGTGGTTTGAGAATGTACCTGGACCGGGGAAGGAAGGGGAGGGAGAGGGTGGGGTGAATGAAGGGGAGCTGGGAGACGAGTTGGAGGGGGGAGATGATGATGAAGAAGATGAAATCATCGGTCCAAAGAGGAGGAAAGCTATGCGGCGCCAGACGCGCAGGCTGAGTGGGGATAATGATGGTGTCAAGTTGCATGGCGGATTGCAGCCGGGTCTGGGGACGATGATGCAGGATCGGTTGAATTGGTTGAGTGAGGAGAGGAGGGAGGAGTATGCGAAATGGAAGGAGGGGGTTATGCGCAGGATACGGGCTATTGAGGGCGGAGTGGCTGCTAGTTGAATGAAGTTTTGGTGAGTTGTATTTGCGGAAATCCGTTTTGAATGCAGTGACATGATATGATATGATACCCTGAAATCCGTAGATAGTGTATGTAATAGCTATTAATACTAGATATTCCTAGATTCTTGAATCCAGGCATAAATTGTGGAGAGACCTCATCTATGTTGTATCGAGACTGCTTTCCAACCGAATAACGCCCGTTTTATCCAATTGCAAATCTAGCTAGGGTTTTCCATCTATAATCTGATCAAATAAGAATTGGGAATCTGAACCGTGTGAACAAACAATGAGCACCAGCATTAAAGAAGTAGAGCAAGTAAATAAACACAGGAAAGCTGAAAAGCAGTGCAGGCAAATTATGCCAGCACAAACATCCCGTACCCATCACACGGCACCCTAGCGCACATCAGCCACTCAGTACCAGATACTCCTCGTCCGATGATGCGGAATAGTCTCTTTCCCCTCCCCCTCCAGCTCCTTTATCGTATCATACAGCAGAAAATCAATCAACACCGCATTAACGCCAAGCGGTCGTCCATCCCCACCATCTTCCCCTTCATCATCATCCTCCTCGTCCTCCTTCCGATCATCCCCATCAACTTTCTCCCCCCTCACCGAAACACTCCCCGACGCCACCGCAGACCCAGATCCGGACGCCATCGTCGTGACCGGCGGCGTCATCTCGGCAAACGCGCCAGGCCGCATCGTCTGCGCATGCCTCTTCTCAATCTCCCGACGGATCAGCTCTATGCACCAGATGCTGGTGCCGCGCAGCTCGGTTTCCCACTGGTGGCCGGGCGGGAGGGGCTTTTGCTTGCGGATGTGCGTGTCTAGAGGTGGGGAGAAGAGGAGGCAGCCGAGGGTGTGGAGCATTTGTGGGATGCGGTAGTCTAGGAGTGATGTGGTTAATACCGGTAGTCGGGACAGGGGCATAGATTATGGAACCTAACAACGTACCCGCAAACATGGTGAGTTTATCAATGTCGTGAAACTTGCCGTAGGATTTGCCGCGAAAGCAGGCCCATAGATCTGCGACGAGAATCTGGGCGCGCTTGTAGAAGCGCACTTCTTTGCCCTCAAACCGCGTTCTGTCGCGGAAGCAGGGGAAGTTGTCTGCTAGCAGGTTCACAAGGACGGCTGCGGAGCCGTTGGCTTCTTCTATGCAGGTTGTAAAACTGCAGAGGTATTTCTGTGATGTTGCATTAGTATTGTCTATGTGTTAAGGACGAGTAAACTCACATCGTAAAGGACTTTCCCTGCCTCACGGAGACAGTCGACACGCTCCTGGAACATTGGGATTTCCTCATCCGTAGCAGAACGGAAGACGTGGCGTAAAACTTCCTCTGTACATTCATCTTCATTCTGCCAGAAATCCGAGCTCGTGATTGGGATCTCTGATAGTCTCAGCTTACGCTCAACAAATAATAACTTCAATTAAGACGGAAAAAATATAACAAATAAAAAGTAATACCTTCATCTAGCGCCCTCTGCAGCGCGGCCACAAGACTCCAATAACCCTTCCACCTCCTTCCGCGATACTCAATAGCAAACTGCTTCGATTCATCCATCTCATCCGACCAAAAACTAAAGTTCAAAAGATCCATGGTGAAGATGAAATCCACTGTGCTCTCATCTTTGGTCTTTGGATGAAGTTCATGCTCAGCCCATTTCTTCGTCGAGTACTGCTTCTTCTGCATCAGCTGCCAGATGGTCTCTGCGGCGGCTTTCGTCTTGAAAGGGTCCAGCGCGACATCGACGGAATTGTCGAAGACATGCTGGGCGCTCTGAAGAACTTTGGTTTCTAGCGCAGGTCCCGGCTTTTTCGGGCCACCCAGGCCGAGAGACTGACGGAGCAGTTCTAGCAGTTCGGGGTCTGCTTCGTCGTCTGACATTTTGGAGATACTTGTGGTTGCTGGCTGGTAGATTCGAATGGCGGGGGAAGATAACCGTTCAGATGTATGTATTATCTTCAGACGTAAAGATTGAAAGTAGAATCAAAGTCCCTCAATAGATACGGCAATTTACCTATGCTTTTGGGCAAAAGGCATAGGCAGTGTATGACATGCAAAAGTCTGTAGATGCCCCCTTTCTCGTTAGGGACCAGCCAGGCGGAATCAGACTGCTGTTTCAGGGAGGGGTATCCAGTGGAATTTTTCACTCTTGGTAAAGCAAAACCGAGAAGGTGCTGAGCGAGGTAAGTATCCGCGCGCAACAGCAGGGCCTTTACCAAAAAAAATTGGTATATCTATTGGCTGATTAGGAGTCACAGATATCAAAAATGTCTAACTTTGACCCATCGGAGTTAAGGAAAAAGGAACATTGGGAGGTGGCATGTTGCGGCTTATGTAAGGCAGCAGGTGATATCGCAAACCCTAACCCAGCAAGGCCAATCGTGGCTCAAAAGATATTGATGATTTATTGTAGTCAGTGATATATTGGTGGGGTATTTTCATGCTAAATTGTTGAGGGTTTGTATCTCTGCTGGATACATTTCTTCCCCTGAGTTCAATCATTGTGCAACGCTACAGCGGTAAAGCCTACCGAACCAAGGGGGGGTCGGAGTAAAAGCCAGTACATCTAGACTCAATTCAATATCTTTACTACATACTGTTACAGAGTACAAAGTATGGTTTACCTGACATCTGCAATATTCTGCAGTTCTGCGCTCAAAAAGGCACAGGCGGCGCTTAAAATCAGATGTGGCCCAATGAACTGATAGGTTAATGGAGTGCTGCGTCCACCCTGCTCAGAGTCTCAAATATGATAAGTCACCGCATGCAGGTGGAGTGCTTTTGAACACACAAACAAATGACATGCAGCCGCCCAAGAACACACAATGATAATATCTCTCAGTCTCTTTTTCCTTGTGTTTCTTTCTGCTTGTTCTCAGCTATCAGCTTGCCAACTGCCCATGACTACGGTATCTGTTAGTCAGTATGTTTCAGACTAGACACAAAGAAAGAATGGACTTAGGCTTCCCATAAATAGGACAAACAAACTCAGAGTAAACTGACCTACCTGCCAAGTGAGCCATATTGTTGTTGTGTTGTGTTGTTTTGTGTAGTCAAAGAAATATGATGTTGAATCTGATGTCAGTTCCTCCGCATTGATCGGTGCCAAGACTCCGTTCTGCTGCATCTCGCCGCGTTTAAACCTCCCTTCATTCCTCCAGACTGCTCAACTTCAATCCTACGCGCCCAACGCTGCAACCCTCCTACAACTCCTCTCTTTGTTTCTCTCCATACTTGACTCTCTTCGCTACAGGTTCATTATATCAATAGTCACGTCACCCTTTATCTCAAGCGCATGAAAGCTATCCGAACCTGACCATGGACAAGTTTGAGAAGCAGTCCCTGGGGTCGCTGTCTACAAAAATACGCAAGGTCAGTTCGCTGCAATACCTCTGAGATACTCTGCAATGATACTGACTTTGTCTCTTCTATGTAGTCACGCGTTTTCCTTGTCGGCGCGGGCGGCATCGGGTGCGAATTGCTCAAAAACCTCGTCCTTACGGGATTCGGTGATATCCATATCATAGATCTCGATACTATTGACCTCAGCAATTTGAATCGACAGTTCTTATTCCGTCATGAACATATCAAGAAGCCCAAGGCGCTTGTATGTAATCTCTCAGCTTATTTCATTTCTCAAGGTTGTCATTTAGCTAACTTATGCTCTCCTCCTCTTCTCCAGGTCGCTAAAGAAGTAGCGAGCAAGTTCCGCCCAGACGTCAACATCCAAGCTTACCATGCCAATGTCAAAGACCCCCAGTTTAACGTTGATTTTTTCGAGTCTTTTGATATTGTGTTTAATGCGCTGGATAATTTGGAAGCGCGACGTCATGTCAACCGGATGTGTTTAGCGGCGAATGTTCCCCTTGTCGAAAGTGGCACAACGGGCTTCAATGGTCAAGTCCAGGTCATTAAGAAGGTAGGGACAAGATGGGAATTGCTTTTTGGGCAAATGGGCTTACAATCCAACTCCAGGGTGTAACCGAATGTTACGACTGCAACTCTAAACAAGTGCCCAAGTCTTTCCCAGTCTGCACAATCCGCAGTACGCCAAGCCAACCGATTCATTGCATAGTATGGGCGAAAAGCTATCTTCTGCCGTGAGTCTGCGTTTGTTACCGTTTCTTGCGATCCCTACTGACTGCAGTATCAGAGAGTTGTTTGGTGAGAGCGAGAGCGATCCAGAGGAGCTTGACCACTCCGAAGATGCTGAAAACGGTACGAAAACTCAGCATAGGCGCTTGGTCTAATATAATGTGGCGTCACTAACATGTTTCTTTCCAGCGGAGGAAATTGCAAATTTACAAAAGGAAGCCCAAGCGCTCCTCGCTATTCGCAATTCCATGGGATCGGACGACTTTGCCGAAAAGGTATTCAAAAAAGTATTCCACGATGATATCGAACGGCTACGAAAGATGGAAGATATGTGGAAGACACGGTGGCCCCCGCAATCACTGTCATATGAACCACTACAGGAAGAAGCCACGGCTGTAAACCCTTCGATATGCTCTGATGACCAAAAGGTTTGGTCTGTGGCGGAAGATTTTACTGTTTTTAGAGACAGGTAAGTTTTGTTTCGTTTATGGATAGCATATCAACGGACTAACAAGTATAAATAGCCTGGATCGTCTTACAAGGAGAATGAAAGAACTTGAAGCCGCTTCCACGGACGGTCACAAGGCGGTTATCACCTTTGACAAAGACGATGTAGACACACTAGATTTTGTGGCTGCCACTGCAAATCTTCGATCATATATCTTCGGAATCGAGCTGAAGTCCAAATTTGACATCAAACGTAGGTGTCAATCACCCTTGGCGTTGTAGAACTCGTACTGACTCGACGGCAGAAATGGCCGGTAATATTATACCAGCAATTGCTACCACAAATGCCATGACAGCGGCAGTGTGTGTTTTGCAGGCATTCAAAGTGCTCAAAGATGACTACAAGAGTGCGAAGATGGTAAGGCAACCCATGCGCGCTACATAACCCTTGCTTACACTATGTAACAGGTCTTTCTTGAACGTTCCGGTGTCCGCGCCATCAACACTGATAACCTAAATCCTCCAAACCCCCAATGTCCAGTCTGTGGCGTGGTGCAGGGAAGAGTATTTATTGACCTAGAGCGCGCAACGCTAAATGATCTTGTTGAGGATGTACTGCGTGGCCAGCTTGGGTACGGCGAAGAGTTGTCAGTCAGCAATCAAATTGGGACCATTTATGACCCGGATCTCGACGATAATCTTCCCAAGCAGTTGAAATATTTGGGAGTTTCCAATGACAGTTTTCTAACAGTTGTTGACGAGGAGGATGATAGTCCTCGTGTCAACCTTGATTTACTCGTATCTGAGGGGTAAGAAGACCGCCCCGTTACAAACAACAATATCCCAGCCAGACTTCTGTATACAGATACTGACTATTAGAATAGTCCATCAGCGGATCCGTCCGCCAAGCCGATCTCACTCCCCTCAGAAATTGAAATTCCAAGGAAGCCGAAGCCAGCACCAACCATGCCAGACCTAAGCAACGGCGAACCAACGAATGGAGTGATCGAAATGACCAACGGCACTATCACTGGTAAAAGAAAACGCGAAGCAGACGAAGACCAAGAAAAGGACGACAAGTCTTCCAAGCGCTTCGCGAAAATGTCCGTTGCAGAGGGTGATGAAGGGGTCGCTGACCAACCCATCATTCTTGAAGATGACACGGGGGCAATTCTTATCGACGACGATGAATAAATCCCGAGCTCCTACAGCGAATCTTTTTTACTTACGAATGCCCAAATCGCATGGCCTTCGTTGACCACTTTTCTACTTCATAATACCATCAACGGCGGTTAGAGAAGCTAATTCTTCTTTCCCCTTCTGTTTACACTACTACAACACTGTACATCATTGCACATGCTCGCATTCGCACCATACACGGCGTTCATTTCAAAGGAGAGCAAAAAGAAAGGGCATGGACAGAGCGGAAAATGGATTTTTTTCTTGGCATTTCTTTTCATATTATCAGCGGGTGCTTCGTTTTACATTAGCTTGTGTCATTATCTTTGGGAAAGCTCCCGACCTGTTTCGGGCAGCTAGGGATATGGGATATCTACGGGTTTAGGTTACTGGGAGGATTTTGTTTTTTGCTTGCTTTGTTTTAACTTGTTCTCTCTGAGCTCTCTGGGGCTGGAGTCACTTGGTGTTTCTTGTCATGGGTGATGATATGCACTCTCCAACCAGGCATATAGATACAGAAAAGCTAAAGACAAAAGTCGAATGTACCACGAGGTCAACTATGATTCAAACTGCTCCATTCCTGCTTTTGCTTTTAACTTTCTTCCAAGGATGTGAAATAGCTCATCATGACATTAAATCCAAAAAATGGCATTTCAGGTTCTCTCTATGCATCCCTATCCTACATCCATTGCAAATAGATATGCATGCTACACCGCACTTAAGCCCCCATCCAGATTCAACACACAATTATTCGCATACTGATTCCTCGCAAGAAACACGGCCGCATCCGCCACCTCTTCCGCCGTCCCAAACCGGCGCAGCGGGATCGCCTTCAACGCCTGCTCGCGCACTTGCGGATTTAAATCTGTAGTCACGCGCGAAAATAAGCTACTTGGCGAATTGATGAGCAGAAAGAGAAATAGAAAAAGTATACATACCCCCAACCATCCTCGTCTCTACATAACCGGGCACAATAACATTCGCCCTCAACCTCGCCGCCGCCCCAAACGCGCCTCCCTCCGCTGCAATCGCGCGCGTCAGCGCTATCACCCCAGCCTTCGTGGATGCGTACGTCGCCGCGCCTACGCCGCCCTTGGTAGCGTGTAGTGAGGAGACGTTGATGATGCACTTAGTGAAGCTTTCTATCGTCTGGGATTTTTGGCGGGATCTTGACCGCATTATACGACGAGCCATGGTGCGGCAGGCATAGATTGTGCCTTGCAGGTTCGTGCGGAGCATGTCTGTTATGTCCTCCTCGGTAGTTAGGGATAGGAGAGAGGAGTGGGAGATCCCCGCGGCGTTGGTCAATATGTCGATAGTGTCCTGTGTATGCTTTATTAGAGCGGTTTGCGTTCGTGTGGGAAAAGATAAGGGTTGTATGTATTACCATCAATTTCTTCACCTCCTCCCCCCAAAACGCCGGGTTTCCAACATCCCCGACGGCAAGGGTGAAGCGGCTTCCCATATTGTAGATTTCGCAGTCTCTTGGACCAGTAATGTCGTTGCGCGGCTGGTCATGTATAACATTATCGAATTCTTTGTTTTGAATGGGTGCGGCTACTTTCTTTGGCGGATCGCGGACGTCTACCCCGTTACTTGATGGGACTTCGTCCTTGGTTCCCTCCTGCTTTGTATACGATAACTGTCCAGCATCATGTCCCTCCTCTTTTGCCAACCGCCTAACCGCCTCCTCCAACCTTCCCCTACTCCGTCCCACAATGACCACTCTCTTGGCACCCTCGCGCAGAAAGCGGCTTGCAATCGCAAAACCGATACCAGAGGAGCCACCCGTGACCATACATGTCAGTCCCTGCAGTGGCGGGATTGGGGGGCTTGATTGCGACAGTGACTGTTTTGTCTGCTTGGCTGCATCGTGGACTGTAGAAAAGGCCCTGGAAGCCTGCAGCCACCGTGGACGGCAGGATATCAATCCAGCTGCTAATTCGGGCTTGATAGCTTGTCCACTACTGTTGGGATAGATGCATGTTGCTATTTTGGCTGGGGGACTGCGTATCGCAGTGGCGCGACAGCAACCGACGACGAGCCCATGGGGTAGCCGTGGAGGCATTGCGAGGGGGCTTATGTATATTAGCTAGCGGCAGTTCCAATGTAGCAGTAGATAGGTCTACGTGTTGGGATTAGCATGATGAAGATGGACTCGGAGGGATCAGCTCGCACTCACGCTTCCTTTTTAATATATGGGAACGATTAACCTCTTTGGATGGGGCTGTTATAACTGATGTCATAAATTCTTTGAAGATATGAAAGAAGAGCTTGTGGAGAAATATATATATATATATTTATTTATTTATTGTTCGATGGGGTTCACCGGTTGTTCCCCCCGTTTGCACCAAAACTCAGCGCTCACCTACACAAAAGATGCCAGCCGGCCAAAAATAACCAGGAACCAAGGAGAATATAAATTGGCCCATGACTATATACAAAAATACCTGCTCGATCAATAGAAGTAGCAAGGAAGTAAAAAAGAAAAAAACAAAAAAATGGACGATCTGGGAATCGAACCCAGGACCACCCCCATGCTAAGGGGGTATTATACCACTAAACCAATCGCCCTGCTGCGGTGATAGCCGAGGCTCCTTAGCGCTATATAAATCGGAACAATAGGAATATTCTCTGATCTCAATTCCAATCACAATCATCACTGCTACAGACATTCTCTGCCTGACAATAACCAATGCCAAGAATGAGGGCAAATTAGCTAAAGATATCAAGGATTTGAGGATGAAGCCAAGTCCTTCAAGGTCTGGCCATGCCCCTTTTACCTCTTGATCGGAAATTGTGCGGAATGTTATACCCAAATTTCCCACTTTCAATGAGACTGACCAAGTGGTGATTGAGCAGAAAACAAAGCCCACGAGTTTATGTCCACTAACTGCTCTTCTTACGCCCGCGATAGAGTTGTTATGGCGGCAGCTGAAGAGGAGGATGAGGGGAGTTTAAAAAGGCTTTTTGTCCCTGAATCGAGAGACCAATGCAGTGGGAGCCACACCCCCCTCCTATCAAGATGCGTGCCACTACCTGCGCCTTGATGCACAAAACCCCGTTTATAAAGGCATTAATCTGCAGGCACACCAAGTTACAGGCATTGCCTGGATGGTCCGGCAAAAGGCAAGCTCCCCCGTCCCAGGAGGTATTCTCGGCGACGAACGCGGATTGGGTAAGACAAACCAGAGTTTTCTCCTCATTTGCTTTCAAGCCGAGATGAGGCAGGGAGGGCCCTTTAGGCCCACAGCGATTGTGGTGCTCCCCTACTTGGTTGACAACTGGCTGAATGAAATGACCAGCGAACTACCGGACATAAATATCATTCTATACTACGGAGATACTTCCGACCCCCTGCGGCAGCAATTCGGGGTGAACGCCTCTAACGCCATTAACAGACTTAGGTCGCTAAACACCGACCATAGAGCTTTGGCTTTTACGATGGTAATCAGGCGCCTGCGGAACAGATTAAGAATATGTTTGATGATCTAACTTTATCATATCATTTTCATGACAACTTATGCTACTTGGAGAGCACAAACCGGTAGGGGCGAATTCTCTCGCTAGCCCCCTCCCCCCTCCTTCTCCATCCGATTGGCAAAGCATTGAGTTTTCACGGGTTATATTAGATGAAGGCCATGCTGTGAAAAGGTCTGGCTCAAAGCCACACGCTACGATTGCTGCTGTTGTTGTGGAAAATGATCGGATACTAAATGCCACATCAATGGGAAACCGAGTCACAGATAGCAGAGCGTACCTCAAGCTATTCTATAAAGATTTTGAAGCCACAGCACGCCAACCAAAAATGGCTTCGCGAGATATCTACCGTATGTCGACCAGTGAAACAGATCTTCACTTGTTGAATCAGCAGACATTCTCTTCGCTCTTCTCTTTCATAGGGCATCTACGATCTATAGATGCCCGTATAGCACCCCCCGAAGATACTCCCGAAGATCCAATTACCCGGGGTCAAGGGAAAGATGTTGCAAATAGATGAGGATGAGACCATTGAAATCGGCCAAGAAATCCCCCCCTACGTCACATAAGCAGTCGAAATCCCAATGAGACCAACCCAGTTGGTTCGTTACGGTTGTTCCTGCTTTCCTCTCTATTCTGATGTCTATTACCAGCATATGCGGAGATTTCATAAGATTAGTATTGATTCGACTGTACTCCATTTGAGGCAGACGCTAATGCCCAAGGAAACCTCTTGCGGGCAGAGAGTCACCATACCTAGCATACGCTGCGGACAGAAGACCGGAGGAGAGATCAGTAGCTAACTAATCTATGGCTATGCAGCGTACGATTCCATAGAATTATATGACACTGCATCCCGTATATCGCGAACGACTGGAAAGAGCAAAACAAGAATTCCTGGAAACTATTCGAGCTCTTCTAATTGCTCAAGAGGAGGTTGATCCCCGGATATCCGACGTCGATCTTTTCAGATTTTCGTTCCAATCACAAAGAGCCGTCCGCATAATAACAGAATTCCTCGCATACATGTTCGAAAACCCTTGATTTAAGGACAGAGCGCGCTTGGAGGAAAAGGTCAAGATTGGATTATTTCAGGCTAGAGCTGCTTTCATTTGGTTCTCCGCCCAGGCGGTTCTGAAAGACAAGGCTGCGACAGACTATGTGGATTGGGCGGATAGGGTTGCCAAAGTCACCCACAAGATTGCAATAGAACAGGGACCATTCAAGTGTCCGTACTACAAGGGCTATTATGGTGTCACCGAGCTACGTTTATTATTTAACATCACTAAAAAAAGTTTCACAGTATCAATTGGCACAAACAGTTGTATGTGCTTTGAGCTCTTGAGTCTCATGTCAGTCCTCCAACCTGGTTCAGTTGGCATCTCAAAGGGTATGAGAGCTACCCGAACCGATCTTTCATGTGGAAAGACTTGAAGGAATGGGTATGGGGATACGTGCTTAGAAACTCAGACTCAACTGGAATGATCCCGATAGTTTGGGGGTTTCCTGATGACCAACTCTGAGGGATCATATTATGGCCACTAGCTGTTTTGTAACTGCTTAAAAAAAAAATAAAAAATTCTCAACTGCCTTAAAACCATTGAAAGTGAAAATGACGAAAAAGCTATGCCTCTTACCACTGTTCCACAATGTATATCCCGTAAGATGGATGAGTTGGACTGGAGGAGCTTTCCTGCTATGATTAAGGAGCACATTAAAATAGGCTGGGCGCTATACTAGCCTCGCTGATAGAATTTCAAGTTTATTCATCCATCGCACTGCTGTTTGATATGATGTTAAGGGTATGGAAAATTACATTAGTACAGGTGAGGGAGCTAAATACAATGCCTAATTCCATCAGCGGAATACCTTTCGGCGCAACAGCTTCATGTCATTCATTATCCTCCTCCAAATCTTGCCTATGTATTTTGGAACTGGCGATGCCTGCCTGCCATTGAATTATTTTTTAAATGGGGATTCGAGTGAAGATCAATCAATTTTCGACACCAAGGCTCTTGCTGATAATGCAGCAACGGATGCTTGGAAAAGGGGCTAGCTGAATATGTTGATGCTTACAAAGAGCGCCAGATAAGAAGAAAAAAGTGGTTGAAGAAAAGGACGACAAGGGATTCGCAGGTTAATTGAATAAAAACAATAATGCCAACGACTGGTTAAATTAGATAGATATCGTAATTGAAGTGGTCCTGTTCCTATTGTATGCAACATCTTCGTGTGGTTGCGTTATAGAAACTGCCATGATTATCATACAGCCAGAATCGTACTCTTCAAAGACAACAGAATCTTTTATCCCCTGCGACTGATCAATATACTCCAATATGCTCCGATACACTCCAAGTGATGTATGTACTCGCAGCTTTCTTCCGGCGTTAAGGAAAGGTCCCCTGTCTTCCCCACACCCAAATATCACTTACACCTTCAGCAATTCCTCATACCTTACTGCTGAACTGAGAGAGGTGGTTCCTTGGCGCGTAATAATATACCCATTGGGGGAATAAGCCGACAACAGGATTTGCGTGCGGTTCTGTCTTGAGCTTTGGCTGTCCTGAGAGTGAACTCAGCGTTTGACAGATCTAGCGATGCATAAAAGGGGCCAAATAGAAACAGGCCACCTAAATGCTGTTGCCCCGCAGGCCCCGGAAAAAGGAAAAAGGAAAAGGATAGGACCATTCTGTAAGGGCCATTCAGCTCTCCGTTGCAGGATTTTGAGGTTCTGATTTCGGATTCGAAGAACATAGGGGCCCGAAATTTCGGGTATCCCCCGTTGGATTGGCGAAAATCCATTTGAATAGCCAGTCATATACCTTTATCCGCTCTTCAACGGGATCGGTGAATTTCGACGGAACTGGTTTGCTATATCGCAACACGAATTTGTCCCCGTTGTAGTAGCCCTCGATGGTCTGAATATAGTGAGGACGAACAGAGAACAAAAGAACCTAGTAAAACGCATTAGGTTTATTTTGCTTGGGACTATATGATTTGGGGGTTGTATCCATCAACCAGTGTGAAAGAGTGAAAATGTCGCGTTCTACAGTATAGCAGTATTCCCAAGCACTCTTCTCATCCTCTATAATGCGATCTCTGGGGCGTGGGAATTCAACAAAGGGCAATTTTGAGAAGAAGATAGGTTCGGCATCCTTGATGACTTCGAGACGCACATTGACGAAGAACGGGTCGTCGTCTTGGTAATAGCTAGTCGAGTGGTCGCAAATTTGGTGATAGATGCGAGTGATGTCGTCAGTCAGTTTCATTGCCGCCAGAATAGCTTCTCCGGTTTCAACAGGCAGGCCCTTTTTGGTGACATGGTAGTTGATAACTTTACAGGAGTGGTCGTATTGATATTTCTTGTTGAGCAGCGAGGCTTCTGATCTCCGAGCCTCCATCTTTGAGAGAGAGATTGAGAAACAGCGCAGAAACCACGACAAGCACAACAACAAAGATAGTAAGGGTAACTGTAAATATCAAGATTGATAGAGAGAGTTGGCTTGGCTTGATGAGAGTCGTGATTGATGGTTTGTTTCTTTCTATTTTATATGCGAGGAGATGTTCGGTGTTGTCCTGGCAACGGCCGCTGATATAAATATCTTTACAAGGAACAAAGCATCCAAGGAACCCAAGACGGGCATTCCCTGTTGTTTCGTTTCACGGCATGCCGGCGGTTAATGCATCTCCCAGAATCACTGGTTCTATCAACAGCATTGCCAATTTGCCATATGCAGATGACAAGATGTAGTCTGTTTCAAAGTCATGCTGGGCGCTTAGCATCTGTCTCCCGGGAATCGGTTGGTTACTGTCAACATACATGTAACATCCCCCCCTGTGGGAATGCTCTCCTTACGGCGCCTAAGAATGTCGTCTCTGCAAATCATATCTGTAGCACCCACTGAGAGCGCTTCTTTGCCTGCAGGTCTCAGGGTTCTATCGTTACATCCATCTCTTTCTTTTTACGAGGACACAGCGCTTGGGCAGTGAGAGGCCGAGAGTATACAAATTCGGAAATGAGACGGATGGGGTATTATTTCAATCACTCTGGCGCTTATCTTAACTAATGATTGGCTTTTCTATCTTGCCAATGGGTGCTCTTTTTTATTTTTGGTGCTTGATAGCGTCGTTACTATATTGGTGGGCGCCTAAGATCTCTCCCAGCGTGGTCTTAAATACAAGCATTGGGAACTGAGAGAAATCTCTCCTTATGCTCTGGCAATGCTTCCTATCCCTGTGACTATCTCATTACATGCTGCTTTCACTTTTCATTGCTTCCCCTCACATTCAACTTGGACTTTCGGCCTCAATGGAAAACGTCCCGACCTCACCACAAGAATGGCATGCATACGCGAAAAAGTACGGTGTGAAGTCAATGCCTATTCACGATATTGTGAAGCTAAACTCTGCATCCAAGATTAAAGTGCCGCAGTTTCTGGCTCTCCGTGATATCTGGAATATGAAGCGGTCTGACAAGGTTGACGTGGATAAGACATATGGCATCAAATATCGCGCAGAAGATCTCAAGGATCTACCATGGAACAAACATTGGACGCGCTATGTCCAGGAAGTAAGAAGGGATTATACGGGCGAGCCGATCTTGGGACGTTTGACACGTTGTATGATTTCCAGCGAGAAATAAATAACCTGAGATCCGATTTGGAGCAGACGAACAAGGTCTATATTAACGCCAGAACTCGTCTGCAACAAGACCTAGAGCTTCTCCTTCCGTCCACACCTACCCGTGCAACAAAGCTGTCAAACCCTACTGGAAAGAATCTCGATGATGTGTTAGCAGGACTAGATATCGCCGGCGAGACAACTTTCGACACGCCCGAATCTGCTGCTAAAAGCATTATTGAGCCTGTTTAGCCCGTGACGACGGAAGAAGCCAAACTGTTGCCTCTGGTGAAAGATGAACAGATTGTGAACACGGCCATTATTCTACTCCTGCGAGGTATCTGTTTGCGAATGCCTGGACTCGAGGCAGCTAGATGGTCTATTGAACGAAAAGCCTTCCATTTTGGACAACACAAATTGCCCAAGAAGAAAAGCCTTTATGAAGCACGAACGGAAGGTCACTTCTCCCTCATAGATCAAGATTACTCACGGTCACTGGCCATCTTGGAAGTTAAAGCTCAAGTACGGGACGATGCCGAGCCGTGGATGCAGGAAAGTGCACAAATGGCTGCTTGGATATATGATGAACCAAGCAAGGAGAGTGATTCCGTTTCTCGGTAAATTTTTCATTCCATAGTTATGGCAAACAAGACATTGACATTCTCTAGACGGTGCATGATTAGCCAAAATCGCCACGAGATATATCTTATCTTGCCACGTACGACGAGAACTACATTGCGTACATTCAAGGACGGTGGAAAAAGGCGGATAGTGATCCGTTCCTCAGAATGCATCAAATTGGGCCATTCTGTCCCACTTCTGACCGGCATATGGAGCGCGTAGGCAGGATCATTGCGGCGCTGAGTAGGCAATTGGTCCATGAGGCAAAAAATAATAGGCCTTGCTATTGGTGATTGCGGGTTTTGCTGGCCGTTTATTCAATGCCTTACGACCTCTCCTAACTCGAATCATGTATGTAGCAGATGTGCTTTGATGTGATATGGTTGCTGCTCACCTGAATGCTATTGTTGGTGTTTCTTCTCCCTCATATTTTAATTAATTAGAGAGCGCTTCACTTGTTGTATACGGCAGATGGTGCCTTATACATAAATAGCCCTGCGTGAACCTATATTCTCAAGGATGGTCATTCACACGACAGGACCGTTTGGGCTGTGCGACCTTCTTCTATGCCGATTCGGAATCACCTCTTCTTTTCGATCTTGCTCCACTTTCGGGGAATTACCTGAGACATATTCCATATTTGCGTTATGCATAGAAAGGGAAAAAAAAGACTTGAGTGCGTGTTGAGATCCCCAATCTGCCGACAGAGATGAATTTCAAGTATGGATGAACATAGCTCGCGCCCGAGATGGGACGATAATGCGAGACGTGCGTTAGTATACTCCTCACACCTCGATACGGCCCTGCAGACGAAGAAGACCACCCCTGCGTCTCCCTCTAACACGAGGGAGGTGACGAGTATCCAAAATAGCCCCGTGATAGAAACTTTAATATTGAAGGGGACAGACATCCCAAGTCTTGTTATATACCTAAAGAAACCAAAACGACGCTTTTTCCCATTCTCCGTAAAAGTGACGAAAAAAGGGGCTGATTTTTGTTCAAGAACGAGATCAGCAAAATGAAGCAAAATCTAGCCGCCGCTCTTATGTACAGCACAGTGATTCGCAAAACTAGACTATAACTACTTATACACATGATATGACTGTCATATATATATATATATATATATACCCTACTCATCATCAACCAACTTTCGTCCTACCCAGGCCTTTCTAGCCCCCTCCATCAGTCCCTCGAAATCCCCGCTATTCTCGCACATTCCCCTGAAGCTCCCACCAACCCGATTGATCAACTGCCACGGCCCATCGAACTCCACCACCTCCCCATGATCCAACACAAGGACTTTGTCGTAATCAATAATCGTCTGCAGGCGGTGAGCAATGGTGATGATTGTATTCCCCCGCAGCTCACGCAAGGTATCTTGGATCTTCGCATCAGTGGCGTAGTCGATTGAAGCGGTGGCTTCGTCCATCATCAGGACCTTGGGATTTTTCAGCAGAGCGCGGGCGAGGCAGAGAAGTTGGCGTTGGCCCTGCGAAAGGTTTGAGCCGGATTCGGAGATTGGAGAATGGATGTTCAAAAATATGTTTTTGTTGTCGCGGAAGCGGGAGGCGACGTCCGTGGAGGAAGGGGTGCCGGGGAGCGCGGAAGAAGAGGACGGGGTGATCGGGGTTGCGGCGCCAGAGGCGGAGGTCGAGGTTCCGCTACCAATCAGGTGGACGCGGCGGAGGGCGGTGAAGATTTCTTCGTCCGTCATTAGGCCGAAGGGATCGAGGTTGCTGCGGATTGTACCTGTGAAAAGAGTTGGGTCTTGTGGGACAATAGTGATTGCCCCGCGCAGGTCCTTTAGGCCGATCTGACCAATGTTGATATTGTCTAGGACAATCCTGCCGGTCTCCGCTTCGAGACCGCGGAATAATGCGAGGGCAAGTGAACTCTTTCCTGCGCCGGTTCTACCGACAATACCAACCCGTTCGCCAGGCTGCACAGAGAAAGTGACATTCTTCAGGACTGGTTCCAGATCGATGCGGTAGCGAGTAGAATAGTTGTCAAATTGCAGTGCGCCTTGGGTTGGCCAGCCGCTCGGGGGCCGACGTCCAGGTATAACGGCTTGAGCTTCTTGTTCTACCTCCATGTACTCCTCGATACGCTCAACAGAGTTCATGTTTTGCTGGTTCTGCGCGTAGAGCCGCACTAGCCATAAGACATTCTCAGTGAACGTGACTGCATATGTCAGGGCTAAACCGGCTGCACCAGCATCGATACTGCCAACGCTTAATAAGATAAACGCCGCAGTAAAGAATGACACAAAAGCACCAGTTATATCAACCCGGAAAGCTAACCATCGGTTGCTCGCCCAAAGATATATGTATGGTCGATTGTATGTGTTGATGAGGGCATGGTTGTCGTGAATAAAGCGAGCACCATCTCCGTAGGCACGGATGGTCACGATACCGGTCAAGGTCTCTCCAAATTGCTGGTATAAAGGGCTCCTCTGAATAGATTCCAGTCGTTTAAGATCCCGCGAAGAATTCAAATAGATGGCACCAAGAGCAGTGTAGATGGCAGTAATGAACACAGCTGCAATTAAGAACTTGGGGGTGATGACGGATATAAGGATGACAATTAGGATGACAGAGGCTAAGCTGTGGAGCATCCCGATGGCAGTGGCTGCCACTTCTTGATCCACGGCTTCGATATCCTTGGAGAATCGATTCATCAATCGACCCAGCGGGGTGGAATCGAAGAATTTGAATTTCGCATGGGTCACGGCAGTCAGCAGCCTCTGGTGGATCTTCCAGGACGCATGCAGGGACCCACCAAAGAGAACTATTTCCCTCATGAGAGTTATCAGGACATAACTGAGGGCTAGCAGGGCATATACTCCCAAATAATACCACGGGTTTACCTCGTTAATGGCTGGGCCGTCGCTGGAAGAATGCATTTCCGGCGCTTTCCACGAAAATGGACGAGGCATGTTCGCAGTGACTAATGTCGGGAGCCTGAGATTAGAGAGAGCGGCATTATGCCCTACATCATTGGATGCGACTTTGTTGACCTGATATGCGTTTGCCCATTGTCGAATCCAAATATTTGTAGCCAATGATCCAATCTGTTGTGCACCGAAAGCCACCAGAGCGACAACCCAGAAGTACCACGGACCCATAGCGCGAAGATACATGACTATAGTGGCAAACTTGACGCTCCCCACGATTTTCTCCTCTCCTTGTAGGGCGGCAGCATTGCGTTCCTTTTGCTTCTTGTTGTCTTTCGAAGCGATCCCATTGGCGGATCCATTGGCATGGCCATTAGTAGCTCCATTGACGGCTCCATTTGAGGAGCTAGCTTGGTCGTCCAGCCATTCAGACCTTTCCACGCTTGACGGGGTGTGTGTTAAGGTCCTGGATGAACGGGATGGGGGCCTTGAGTGAAGAATCTCTTCGCCAAGCATCCCAGAAGCGACGACCTCCTGCGGTGTGCCTTGTGCTGCGATTCTACCGTTGTCGAGAAGAACGACATGCTCGGACTGGGGTACGACCAAGGATACATTGTGGGTGACGAGAACACAGGTGCGGTTCTGCATCAGTGGGCCCATAATAGCCTCTTTGAAGATGTGCTTCGCAGTGTGCGAATCCACAGCGCTAAGGCAATCGTCAAGGAGAAGGTGTCGGGCTTTGCTGTACATGCCACGGGCCAAAGATATCCGCTGCTTTTGTCCTCCGGAAAGGCTAATTCCCTTCTCTCCTACTAGAGTTTGATCTCCAGCGTCTAGAATTTGCAAATCTCTTTCCAAGCCACATGCCTTGATTACAGCCTCATACCTATCTTGGTCAAAGGGTGATGCAAACAGGATGTTTTCTTTTATGGTGGCATTGACAAGCCATGCTTCTTGCGCACAGTATGCCACGCTCTCAGTAAGGCCTGTTGCAGGGTCCGCGCGCAAATCTGCCCGATCACTTGTACCACCAGGGAGATAAACAGACCCTTCAACAAGCGTCATCTCTCCCAGAAGAGCCATTAGCAATGACGTTTTACCCGAACCAGTTGGACCGGCAATGATATTGACCTTGCCGATGTGGAAAGAAACATTCATGTTAATGAGGCGGAATGACTCTACCACGTCATCACCTTCCGTGGCTCTCTTGGCTTTTACGGGAGAGCCCCAAGAAAGAGTGGCATTTTCGAGAGCAATTCTAGGAGGGGTGTCCAAATGGTCGTTTGATCGCAGTTGAGAATATTTCTCGGTCTCCTCCTCATTCAGGAATTCTTCCACGCGGTCAATGGAGGCTTTGGATTCCTGAACGTGCGCAATCATGTCTGCCAGTTGGTCCAAGGGGATGCGGAGGAGCGAGAACGTGGACAAGGCAGGGAATGCGACTGACGGGATGAGCTTTTTGCCTTCGACCACGGTGTAGAGGAAAAACGAAATCAAGGTAATAAGAACCGGTGTTCCGTACCAGACGGTGGCAGCACAGGCCCACAGTATATACCGTCGACGGAGATTATTCAATTCGGTCCTGCGCTTTTCGTTGACGATATCCTCAAACCTCTGTTCCCAGGCAAAATACTTGATGATACGGATGTTTTGCAGCACCTCGTTAGTCGAGTGGATACGAGCATCTGTTCCAGCAAGAATCTCATGCTGAAGCGCTCTGAAGCGGGATGCGATATACATGTTGAGCGGTAACATAAGGACCATCACACCGATGCCGGCCAACGAGCTGAATCCTAAAATTTTGTACAGAATAAAGATGGCAATGACAGTCTGCACTGGGAAACTTGCCCAAAGGTAGTGCAAGTAGGCGCAAATTTCACTAACTTTGAAGGAGTCGATTGCCATGAGATTGATGATCTTACCGATATTGGCTTGCATGTCTGGGTCATCGACTTTGTCTTGCGCATCATCTTTGGACTGAGGATCTGTTTGTTTTTTATTGCGACCCAAAGTAAAACCTTTCTTCTTCTTTGTTGGTTTCTTCGACTTGGTATCGTCCTTGGAAACTTTTGCAGCTGAGCCAGCTTTACGGCGCAAGGCTTTGGCGTACAACTCGCCAATGATGATGGCGCGCAACTTCACGCTAAGTTTACGTCCCATCCACAGGGCTTGTCCATCAGCAACACCCTGAGTAGCTGCACAGACGAACAGGAGCATGACATAGAACCAAGCAGCGTTTGCGGGTGTGCTCTCAGGATCCTGGACGTATTCCAGAATAAGCTTGAGCAGCCAGGTTGGTATGAAGGAGAAGAAGCCGGAGAAGATAGTCCAAGCGCCCTGGAGAAGAAGCGTGCGATCGAAATAGCGCAGTAGTCTCCATGCCAAAGCAGAAGTTTTTCTAGCTTGGCGGAAATCGGCCAAAACAGCGGCAGCTTGGTAACTGGGAACCAAGTTCCAGACATCCTCCATTTCCAGGGATCTTTTGTAGCCTTGCCAGACCAGAGGATCTAGCCAGGCAAAAGAAGCCAGAGAGAGTAAACTGGCGAATTGTTCTTTTGGTGGCGGAATGCCGTCTTCATGTCGAACCAGGAGGGTTTTGTTTCCCTTGCGGGTGGTAAGCGTCGTAAGAAGAAGAAACGAGGACAGGGCGAAGTCTACGATGGTCAAATTGCGCATGCGACCTGCAGGAGGGTGAATCATGACGGATCGGAATACCATGACAGTACATAGCCATTGCAAGCCGTAGAGGGCAGCAGTATGGTTCCATAGCTTTGGCAATGTGCGGCGTTCAGAGGTCGAGAGAAGGGATCTGGCAACCACCAAAAATAGCAAATATGCCCAAGAAAGCAACCTTGCGATAGTTGGAGTTGTTTCGTTTGCAGATCCTGAAGGGGCCGCAAGACCCGCGATAGAAATTCCCACTTCCCCGAGAAGCGCGGCGATCTCCAGTGATGTCACAAGGTTCTTTGCGCGTGGTTTGTTTTCCTCGACGTCTGCATCTGTAGTCCGGCTAAGGGCCTTGTGTAGCATCAGATCGCTATCGGCATCCTCGTCGTGGTCTTCTGCTTCTGGGTCATGTTCGGCATCACTGTGCTCGACGACGATGGTTGGGATGGGTTTGTACCCGCGGGGACGCCATGGGATACGGATATTATAACGCAAGACGTGGATAATAATCAATAACAGAGACAAGGAGCATGCCGTAAGCGGGAATATTAGTTTTAAAAACCTGTTTATGGGCAGCAACATAAGTATCAGTAACTGTAGCGAGTAACAAGCGGGATATGACTGGGGGGAGACTGCTACTCACTTCTGCTGGAAGCACAGCGTCAGGTCATCAACGACCCAGATGGGGCCCTCGCAATCCCCGTGCATGATTGAAGGGGGTACAGGGGAAAATGAGAGACGCTGACTCGGATGAAAATTAAGCAATTAAATTCTACTAATCAGAGAAGGGGAGCAAGCAAGGTTATTAAGCGGAGGAAGAAGGCATGGTGGTTATGATGAGGATATGTGCAGCTCCCGGAAAGTGAAGGAACCCCGAAATCAACATGGCAAGTAAATAGAGTAAGAAAAGAATAGCTCTCTTTGACTGGGGAGAGGAGGATGAGGTTGTTGTTGAGAGAAGAAATGGTGAAGATGGTGAAGATGGAAGATGGATCCTGGAAGTGGAATGAGTTAAGTTAGTAAGTTATTAACTACTAAGTGGGTTTTCTGTGGGCAGCCGGACATATAACTTGATAGACATGTACATCCCACCGCCAGTTTGGGGACTGTCGGATGTCCAACTAAAAAAGAAACCCACTCGACTGCTGAAAATAATTATTTTATTTAGGATCTGATCTACTATTATCTATGGCGGTGGCCAGACCCTTAACCTGTACACCAATTGACAGTGTCTGGTTGTCAGCATTCCAAGATAGAGAGTCATTCAGTATTATCCCTATGTACATGTACATGTACATATAATAGCTATGAGGAAAAAGGAGACTATTTTCCAATATTCCCAGCATGCTGACTATCCTCCTCTGACTCACTGTGACATCCTTGGAGGGCGTTGCGTTGATTCCGACTCACTACTACCTAGCTGCTCGTATCTCGGCATGTTCTCTGTTCTATACAGACAAACAGACAGACGGTATGCGCGTATATAACTAACTATGCAGAGTGGCTAGAGGGAGATCTGGAACTGCGAAGATAGAGCTGCTTAATCAATCAGTATGATACAATATCATTTTACTGCTACATATGTATGAAGTACTTTTGTGTGTGAATAATATAGATATAGATATTCACTCGCGGCAATGTCATATGTTAAAGCCGAAGTGTCAAGCATCATCATGCATGGACAGGTACCCTGCCCGCCAAGTTAGTATGCGGAGATACCTCTGGAGACATCTCCCATCCATCCCTGCGCTGGTGGCGTAGTTGGTTATGATTATAATTATTGTTTCCTTTCTTTTCTTTCTTTTCTTTCTTTTCTTTCTTTCTGTTATGTTTTATAACACAAAAAAACTCACTCTTTATTCAATAAATATTCATTCACTCTTTACTCGCTATTTGCCAGAGAATCTACCATGCCTTCTTTTTCTCACACCCTCGATCTGCGATAACTATCTCCTCTCTTCTTACCGCTATCCTCCCCCCTTCGCTGTGCCACCACGGAAGCAAAGCCCTCCTCCACCGCATCTCCTCACCGTGGATTACGGTGAACAACTCTCCTGTCCAGATGGCACACAAAATTCTGATGAACGAGTTCCAAGGCCTGGCTACTGAGAAATGGGTCCATATCGAGGTTGGTTGCTTCTATCCGTCCAGGGCGCGCGAGATGAGCGGAGACAACTATCCGCGACGCAAAACCCAAACCCTCACCATGTTATCACTGGGAGGACAAAAGTGAGCTGCAATACTGATTCGGAGATTTGTTGTATAGCTCAAGGACGATGACATCTTCACTTGGAACGTTGCCCTCATAGTCGTGAATCCCGACTCTTCCTTCTACGGCGGCTATTTCAAAGCCACCATGACCTTTCCGCAAAACTACCCTTACTCCCCTCCAGGTATGTTGCTCTGAAGATGACTAGCGTCTCAAAAAAAGACCCAGCAGGTTCGCGGGTGGCAGATAACCCCCAAAGGTTGCCTACCTACCATACCACCGGGCTGCACACAAAGGAGCTACCCCGCAGCCAAAACACCTGAAACCCTCACAATTCGCCCCTCGACCACGGAGAGAGTACAGCACATATTAGACAAGATACTGATTGAAAGTTGTGCTCAACTCTACAGGCTTCAAATTCAACCCCCCAATCTATCATCCAAACATCTACGAAGATGGCGGCCTGTGCATCTCCATCCTCCACCCCCCCGGCGAAGACGAAATGTCCGGCGAATCCGCTTCGGAACGCTGGTCCCCCGCCCAACGCGTCGAATCCGTGCTCATCTCCATTCTCTCCCTACTTGATGACCCTGAGATATCCAGCCCTGCCAACCTCAATGCAAGCCTAATGTACCGCGACAACCGCCCCCAATACAAGCAAAAGGTGAAGGAGTGTGTGGAGAGGAGCAAGAAGGATATCCCGTCTGGGTTTGTGATGCCAACCCACGAGTCGACCATGCAGAGAGCACCGGAGAAGGGGATCATGGATGATGAGGATTTCTGGGTGGATAGTGATGTTGACGAGGAGGATATGTTTGGCGGAAGCGATTCCGACAATGAGCTGATGACCTATGAAGACGAGGACGATGAGGATGAGGGAGAGGGAGATACGGGGAGTGAGTAGGAGTAATGCTACACAGGCCCCTACTCGAGTTCGTACAGTACGATATGGTAAGGGGAGGTCATGTCCCCATTCCACGGTGTTTTCTTTCTTACTTTGGCTTTCTCCCTTTTGCCGTGTACCTTTGAATTCTCATGCATAGCGGCAAGACCTTTTGCATTGCGGCGTTTCAATGGCATGGCGCGGATCCCTTGAGCATTCATTTTCTGTTACTTGCATCTTAAACTTGTTTGTCATTGCGTCGATATCTTGCATGGTGGTTATTCATCTTTGGAGTAAGTTAGCGCATCTCGAGCCATGATCTTGTCATTTAGCACATCTTTCCCGCCTTTCGCGATCACTGCATCCTCTCTTCCTCATTTGCTTTTTTGCTTAGAATTCTGCTCAAGAAATAGACTGCTTTTATCTCCTTTGGCTTTTTTTTTTTTTGGCCATTTGCATCGCTGTTAGCTAGTTTACCTCGATCGCTGCTCTCGACTTATTGCTTCTGAGTTGGGATATAATATAAAGATTTACGACAGCCAATGCGCGCATCAGCTGGTCTTCACAAATATACTAATGCTAATGCTAGATGCAAATATTTGCTATCAACCATGTATATTCATGCTTGCTTGAAAGGTTTCCAGCAGCAGGACGACCCAAGAGATATTAAATTACAGACTGTGTTCTGTTGAGACTGTTGTTCGCAATAATAGACAGCCCGTTCTCTCTCTGCCACTGAATTTCTAATTTAAGGACCAGTAGGACAGGGATGCGGGAGCTGAGGGTGACATCCTCTGCATTTCAGCTTAGATAATAGCATAAGCCGAGGCCGGTCTATTTTGAAATTAAGACAGGGGAAATTTGAAAATAAATACCCGCATGGAAGAAGCCGTGTGTCGCGTCGATAAGACATCAAAACCAAAAAAAATGAAAAGAAAGATGTACGCCAACAATGAAATGCCAAAGGATCAAAAACAGGGGGTCAGGAGGAGGAGAGGGGACTGCCAGGTATACCACCACCATCACCACCTGTATATGCAACCAAACGCCAAAAAAGAAGGCCCCATCAAAACAACATAAACCCAACGAAGACACAGCAATGCATGCCTTTTACATATTCCCAAAAAGTTTCTTAATCGCATCCCCGCCCGCCAATCTCCCCATTCCCGCCACTGCCCCCCTCAGATCCCCCACAAACCCCAACTTCTCCCTATTCTCATCACACACCCTCGCCCACTCCAGGAGCAGCCTGTATGTATAAATCCTCATATCCTCCCGTCTAAGCACCCGCTCCGCCCACCCCTTCCCGTCCAACGCAATCTTCTTGGCCACCGCATCTCTCCCCTCCCCCGCCAGAAAGTACTCCAGAACCCCATAGACATCCACAAAGGTGCTATCCAATGGCACAAAATGTACCCACGGCACCAGCCGCGTGTCGTGCCACTCGTTATACAGGGTGGCCTTTAGCGGGAGCGAGGTGGAGAGCAGGAAGCCGCGGTAGCGGCCGCTAAAGGAGTTTCCATCCAGATCGGCGAGATATTTATTCTTGTACTGCTTATCCATGGGGATGCCAGGGGTTGTGTTGAGATGTGGAGAGGTGTAGGGACAGTCTGGGCCTGGTTGGGCGGGGAAGCAGACCAAGTGGACAAAGGAGGCGTCGGTATGGTTGAGGAGGAAAGGGGAGATGTTGCCTTGCTTTTTGTCTGCAGCCTTGGGAGATGATGATGATGATGTCTGCGCCAGTTGATACGCCTCGTAATCCGGCAGCAGGAAGTTTTCCGGAGCCGCCTCCCCGCTCTCCGCCCTTGCCACAGTGCTGCCATTCATCATTGCAATGAAGCGATGGCGGTGGAACCCGCGCCAGTTGGCGTCGCGATTGCGCCCGCCGGTCGCCGCGCCGCGCCATACGAGCTTATCGGCCTTGTGCTCCCAGGGACCCCCGTGCTCCTCGTCGCCGGACCAGATGGTCTTCTCCGCATAGTACATTGCCGCTGGTAGGAGGATTTCGTTGTTGACGGATAGCTTGGACCCGCCAAAAAGGGGTTGGATCGTCTGTGATGTCGAGATAGAGACGGGCTCGATGAAGTTGCCGTGTAGTGACTGGAGCTCCGGACGCTGGCAGGGGTCCTTGGCGCTGGTGCAGTTGGAGACGTAGCCAGCCGTGAAGGTGGAGGTGTCGTTGAGGTAGGTGGGATATTGAGGGGTGGAGAAGTCGGGAAGAGCAGGCGGGGGGTTCGTCCGCGCGGGGCTGGAGGGGGGGCAGCCGCGGACGGCCATTTTCCAGTACGGGCTTTGGCCGGGGCCTTCGTATCTGGGGTCGAAGGGGGGGTCGGAGGGTTGGAATGGTTCGGTTCCGGGAATCTTGGTATAGTTTTGTAGAACGTCGTTGGGCGGCGGTATATCTCTCTTCGCACGGCCCGTGGCTTCATACTCGCTCATCTTCTCCCACGGCACGATCACTCTCGATTCGTCCATGACATTTAGTGGCACAATGACGTCGGGCAGATGCGCCTGGAGCGACTCGATCATGCTCGACCATATGGGCATCCACATGTGGTTGCCACTGCTTACCACAGTCGTACTGTGATTCTGGACGATAACGCGGTGGTCAATACTGGCCGCCTGTCTGCGCAGCTCGGCCGGCTCAATTGCCCAAAACGGCGTGAGGTCATGGTATATTTGATCAAAGAACTCCTCGACGATGACCGCATTGTTCTCCTCTGCATATTTGAACCATTCGTCAAAACCCGGCGGCGGGTGTCTGCCCCGCCGCAGCCGATACTCGCTCGCAGCGGAGCGGAGATTGTGCGACTGCTTCCCCAGCAACCGCCGCCATTCCTCGTCCGCCTTCCATATGAGCGAGTTTATCGGATGGTCGCTGGAGAAGCTGTGGCGGGTTGGCGGTGGTGGCGCCCTCGTCGTGCGCTGCGGCAGGGCATAATAGAAGGGTAGGGAGAATTGATGGACGAGCGCGAGGACAACTGCGACGGCGAGGATGAGGAGAATCAGGTAGCGGGATTTGGCGGAGAGGGAGGAAAAGCCGGGAAGGCGAGGGATGGCGAGGGCAAGCATCGTTTATGCTACTACTGGCAGCTTAGGGGTCGAGGACATCGACTCCGGAGTAGATTTTTTGGCATGGGGACAGCGGATGGATTTGGCGTTTTCCATTCCATCTATTATTATGATGGCGATGATGGTGTGGTCCCAGAGGCCCATGATCGGCCCCCTTTTTCTCAACGGTATTATTAGTAGTAGTTGGCGACAAGCGTTAGGCCGGAGACATATACGATGGAGACGCTGTCTTTGCAGCGGCAGGCTCCAGTGCGCCGTGCGGGCTGCGGAGAAGAGGGATTGTCCCAAGACAAATAATTGAACGTTGACCTCAGGGAGTCAGGGTAGTGGACTGTGGACTGGGGACTGCTATTGCGGAGTCTTGCTATACATAGCTCTTTGTTGTTGATCATCCAAGTGCTGAGGTCTGAACTTTGGAAATGGAGGCCCGGAAAGTACATGTCTGTGGTGTAACCTCGGTACCTGGCTGGGCAGTTGAGCGGGTTTTATCTTGAGGATTGATATGTTTTGTTGAAGGCCTACTGCTAGTATGGGTTCTCTGGAGGGGAGATGTCTATATATCTCATCAATCGCGATGACAGATGCACGAGGCAATTCCAAAAGCCAACCTACCTCTTGTCTGCTCTGCTTGTGTCCTGTACATGCGACTTTTACATGTAGCACATGTAGCTATATCTTAGGTTCTCCGTGAACCACAAAGACTCCATACCATTGTTGCTGGTTTGAAGAGCTAACCACTTGGCAGGTGTATCACTGTATCTTATTTGCAGTTGTTCCATGATGACGTTGATGGAGATCCACGGAAAGTGTGCAGAGGCTAAAAAGTACCTAACTATCTGTATATCCGGAGGGGCTGTGGGATGCTTTTCTGTTCCATTTTCATTTCCATTATTACTTCCTTTCCTTTGTCTTTTATTTTTCCATTTCTATTTCGGAGATTTTATCCATGCTCTTCATATCGATATATTAATATCCTTGCCGTGCAACAGCCCCCCAGCGCAGACAAGCATCGCCAAGCCAGCCACAGAGTCTTGGCATTAGGGCTAAGGTCAATCATGTGACTGTTACCGCTTGGCGCCAAGCATAATTATATCATGTGATTTTGTCATGTGACTACCGTGCTTAGTCATGGCCCGCTGACATCACAGCCTCAGCTACCTGTATCTGTTCTATCTATCAACATCCGAGACAGACAGACAGACAGTACAGTATATCATCCCTTATCATCGCTTTGCTGTTGACGGAGGGCTTGTCTTATCTACTATACTGCTCTGTATTGACAGTCATGGCAGCAAATACCAGGTATTCGCCCGCCCCGCAGCGGGACTCGTTGGACGAGCAGCACTACACTCAAGCCCCTCCCTCCTACCAGGCAACGTCCAACCCGGAGAGCGGCCTCTTGGGCAGCCCGCGCAGTGAGGATGATAATGTCCCGGATGACTTCAAGGTAGGTATACTTTACGCGGGCGAAACAGACCACTGCTGGAAATCCAGTTACTAGTTTGCTAACAAACGACATTTGCATGTATCTAGTTCGGCGGCTCAGTCGCAGAGGCTACTCTTCCCATCCGCATGCAGTTTGTCCGCAAAGTCTACGCCATTCTGTAAGCTCTAGCTATGTTTATACGCTATTTTTGACAGTCGCATAGTCCTTCAGTGCATATCGTATACCATGCTAACACCTTGCAGCTCCGTCCAGCTCCTCCTCACCACAATCCTCAGCTCCATTTCCTTCTTCAACGACAACTACCGCATCTGGATCCAATCTCATGCCTGGCTCATGCTTGTCTCTGTTATTAGCGCACTAGTCTTCATGGGCCTCACATACTGGAAGCGCAAGAGTTATCCCAGCAATCTCCTATTCCTAGGCGCTTTCACTGCCCTGGAAGCCTACGCTATCAGCGTCGTAACCTCCTTCTACGATGCGCGCATCGTCATCCAGGCCCTTGTCTTGACCTTGGGGATCTTCGTTGCCCTGACACTGTTCGCCTGCCAAACCAAGTATGACTTTACGAGCTGGATACCGTATCTGTTTGGCGCGCTTTGGTTCCTGATTCTGTTTGGCTTCATGGCTGCTTTCATGCCAAAGAATAGCAACATGGAACTCGTGTATGGCGCTGTAGCTGCGCTTATTTTCAGTGGTTATATCCTGGTCGACACGCAACTTATCATGCGCCATTACCATGTCGAGGAGGAGATTGCCGCCGCCATCTCTCTCTACCTTGACATTATCAACCTGTTCCTCGCTATCCTCCGCATTTTGAACAGCCAGAACAACAACTAAGCCGACAGAGATTTGTCGTGGGTTTTGACTTTTCGCTACCAGTGGGGAATGCAGCCAGACGAACAAGTGAACAATATTTGGCTGGCTGGATCCAGGATACTTGTACGATTTGGTTATTTCCTTTTCTTCTCTTTTGTTTTGTCCTCCGCTTCCATCTCCTCCCTCTTAGTGTGTCTTAATTCTCTGGAAAAGAGTTCCTTTCCATTTCCTTTTACCTTCCAGTTCTTTCGATTCTGTATATTGCTAGCAGGTGACTTGATAACCTAATATTATTGAAATTGATTTAGGTTTGAAATCTGAAATATGATCATTTTACAGTCTTTTTCACGAACGGCTAGTGCCTACTGCATAGTGAACATGGCATATTATGCTGCAGATAGTTTTCAGGTCGGCTGACATGCCCTTTCCCAGGCTTGCTTGGGAAGTACAGCGTTATTCTTTTAATCAATTCATTGTTTCCCTTGACGTAACGGTTCCGCAAGGCATCAAGTAACTGTTGCTATCTATTCCACAAAGCCTTGTGTAGTTATAAAACCCCAAATCTGGAATCAACCTCTGGTCGTTCTGAGCGCTTTGGCGGCCGCGAAGGGACAAGTTAGAACGACGAGAAGCACGAGGAGCATTATTGGAACTGCCAAAGATTCCGTAACCCAGCCAGCTCCAGAGAGGATGTTGTTGCTGCACCGTGGGAATTTCCCTTGACGATGCGCCGTGAGTAAGTAACTTTGTTTGCGAGCTTTGTGTGGGGAATGATAGAGCGCTGTATGCACGTGAGTTTGGGCTCTTTGAACAACTGTGCATGTTCCTCTTGGACTTGATTGAATATACGCCAGTTTTCTTTTTTTTGGGAGTGGTCAATGGGGAATTCTGTGCATGCATGATTCAACATCATTTGCTTTATCTTTTCTTGACTCTATTCCAAATGCGTATCCTCAAAGGGAGGGTGCGGGCAAGATCAACACATTTGAGGTATGATGTAGCAAACGAGACTAGGGTTGGGAGTTATGCAAGAGAGAGACGATTTTACAAAACAGAAAATAGTTTATACTGCAAAGGCTAATAAGCTAATAAAAAAAGATAGCAGTTGGAAAATGTACTCCGATTTCCATTCTACAAGACAGATTTGATAGCAATACAGAAAGGATGTCGAGAAGGAGCAAGGAAAAAGGCGCGAATCAAGGTAGTTGGAAAAGGAACCCCCCCCAGAAATAACCGAAAAGAAAAGTTGCGATAATGGCGCTAGATAAAAACAGGAAGAAGATTAAAAAAAAAAAATATTAGCCGGCTGGCAAAGTGAAGCACTGTATAGCTCATCAGAACAAAAGAGAGCAAGCAATATCAAAGCGTATGTATTTGAGCAGGCGTGTATATAAGAACGACGAAGGTAAAACGCCAGCGCCTGAATCCAGGATCATATTTGCCAAGAGGGAGAGGGATAAACGCATATGAAGAAGGTCATTGGTGCAAGAACGGTTTATCCCAGGAATGGCAAAGGCCTTCAAGAGAAAAGAGAAAGTATTACAAGAATAATAGGGAAGCAAGAGATGTACACCGAAGAGAAAAATCAGATTTCCCTATTAAAGTAGACCTCTAGTCGGACTGTGGCTTGCCAGGTGCGGCAGGTCTGAGTGCCACGAACTGGAAGAATTGTCGAAATTGCTTGAGAAAGATGCGGCATGCTGTGCAAAAATTTCCAAGAATGATTATGCGATAGAATGGAGAAGGAAATTCATCTTGCGCTGTGGTTTGGAGATATATTTTGTATGCCATGTGTAAATATAATCGGGGCCGTAAGTATATCTCTATATGCGAGTGTCGGCGGTTAATATATTAGTGCGAGGCGAGGAAAAAAGTATTCGTAATAAGGCAAACAATCATGACAATAACTCCGTATATCGCAAGACCAAGACTTAGTTTTCGCAGCAGAGCCTTTCGCCACTGTCGCGTGTTTCGTTTTAAGAGCCCGCTCGCGGAGAGTAGACCGCTGCCGCCGAGGAGGCCTTCGTCGTCTCCACCGTCATCGTCAGACAGATTGTCCTCTGCTTCGTCGTCCTCTTTCATTAGGCGCTGGTGGATGGCGGATTCAGGGGATGATATCTTGTAATAGAATAGGCCGGGGAGGATGAAGCTAATGCTCGTGCTACCAGTGCTTCCAACATAAGCGAGCACTGCTTCGAGAGACGAGACCGTCATGGCCACAATATAGCTGAAAATAAGGATGGCGGTAGTAATGATTGCAAACATAGTATCTCCCATGGAATCCTGCGGTCGGGTGGGTCGGGGAAGTAAGGGATGGCGGTTCGGCGAGCAATTGGCGGCGTTGGAAGATGGCTTGGAATTCGGCCGCCATTTGAAAACAGCGTCTATTGACGCTCTGCACGGGTGAACTTGTAAGGGGTACGAAAATACAACAAGAACCACAATCGCAGCGCGTGCTATCGTTGCTGTTAACGAGGGTAGATACATGCCGACGATGTTACCTCCAATGGCGTTTCCAAAGGACAGGTAGCCAGTGATTGCGATGAGAATATATGTCGAGGCGGCGCTGCCAATGCTGGCAAAAATGACGCTCGTGGTTCTGAAATGGCTGTTGTTGGAAATCTCGTTGAGGATGGAGAACATCTAAGACACGATATATGTCAGCACAATCGTTCTATGAAAGGCTTCGAGAGATATGCCGTACGTTTTGATGACACGTGTATGCGAACACCATGACGGGAAAAGCACTGAGAGCGGACACGGCACTCTGCCACTTGAAATAGTTTATCGGGCCTCGCTCTGCCATTGTGTCGCCCTTGATAAAGTGAGCCACCACTAATACCATAAGGTAGCCAATAGATGTTAAAGCAATGATGCTCGTATATTTTAGCGAATCTAACCGTCTTAAGAATGATAATGGGATGACAACCAGCCTAAAAGTATACGATTAGCATAACAGCGCAGGAAGACAGCCAGGGGAAGTAGGAGACATACATGAATGCCGTAACCCAGAAATGACGATCAAGCAAAAAGTCCATGCCGGCGGCATCCGCACCGATGAAGCCCTCGACAACGCCGGGCATGAGGTCCCCAATGATAATCAGATAACTCACACCCACCCCGAAACATTTTATGGCGATTGCAGCGTCGAATATGACGGCGGCGTTTGGATATGTTATCTGCGATAGCGCAAAGAAGGACGCGGACCCTCTATCCAGATACTGGGCGCATAGCGACTGTAGATACAGACCAAAGCCAGCTGTGACTCCGGACCATACAATAATAAGGACCCCAAGGGTGATTCCCATGCGCGCGAGGGCGTTGGGCATGGCCAAAGCACCGGCACCAACAACTGCCACAGCATTAGATTAGAAATCGATTCCCCATACGACGAGGCATCTTCGCGATCCCAACTCACTTGTATTGAGCAAGTTGACAACGCTGCTTATCCAGCTTGCCTGCCCAGCTACGCCGACTTCTCTCTTGCCCGCATGGTGTCGTCTTCCCCTGGTGTACGGTCAGCGATCTATGTCCTTATAGCGAACACCGCTCCCCCCTCTTGGAACGAGCCGGGCGCATGGCGTTCTCTCCGTATGTGAAAAAGGAATATCCATACCGACGAGACCTGCTGTGAGAGCCACCAACGGCCACCACCTCCGCGGATGCTTCAGTATCCATTCTGCAAAGTGAGCTACCGGCAACGGGGCGGATATCCGGCGACGGGAGTGCGGCGTAATCAGGACGGACGAAGATACGGGCGGGTAACTGGAGGCATCGCGGGGCGGGCGCAGAAGGAGGGAGAGGGAAGCTGTAGGTAGTGTATATTCTGTGAACACTTGAGGATATTGTTGAGTTGAAATGAATTAACTAATTAACAAATAATAAATGGATGCTGTGAAGAAAGACGGAGAGGATGTTGCAGCGATCGATAAGAGCCATCATGTTCTTTTTGCCTTTAATCGGGCTTGGCATCGCTGGTTTCTTAAAATACAACAACATCACGAATATCAAACAAATAATAATATAAAATAATACATCTTGCTCCCAAACTAGCCAGTCATTCTATCTGGAATAAAGACTAGCTTCCGACAGCTTCAAGGAAGGATTCCATGGTCATTATTACTATCTGGAAACTAAGCACGCGGCACCGTGTCTTGCACAGCAATCAATTACTCCTCCGTACCCCGTACTCTGTCCCTCAATATCAATATCCCAATAATCATTGCGCTCTGAGAACTCATCAAACCATATAACCAACTAACATATCTACTGCTTTCCCAGGCCCCCTGACTGCACTCGGCGCAACAGATTCTCCTCTGTTTCCCCCGAATCAACCAGCAAATTGCCGCTCCTCCCAAAAGGCCCTGGATCGTTGAACGGCGATACCATGCGAACCGTCTTGGATACCTCAAGGACCGCGCCGCCTTGGATGGGAATCGTCTGGCCCGGCTCCTTCGGATTGCTGAGCAGCATATTCTCGTTTACTTGATCCCGCTCAACCAGGGCAAGCATTACTTCTGCCACCTCGTCCGGTGTCACCCATTCATCCTTGCTTTCGTTGATGAATTCCATCTTTTCGGGATTCTCGGTCCATAGAGGCGTCTTTACTATTCCAGGCGCCACGGCAGTCACCCGAATACCGATTGTATCAAGCTTTGCTAGGGAGCGGACAAACCCACTGATCGCGTGCTTAGTTGCGACATACATCGGAGTAACGAGGAATGGGCACTGTCCCGCGATGCTAGATATATGAACGATGGTCTTGGGTGTCTCTGAGCTGGCAAACCGTGCTATGGCAAGCTGCGTGGTTCGAATGGGGTGGGTCAAGTTGATATCGAGGACGCCGTATCTTGATGCGGATGGTGAGTCTCGGCTTTCTGGCGAGCCTGGTGGGTGCCAGAAATTCGAGAATGGCTGAGACTGTATGAGCAACCAACGATGAACGGACTTTGCATGTCTGCGGCATCCAAGTTACTCACCGGTTCGTACACGCCAGCCCCTGGACAAACGATGTCTATCTGGCCAAATTCTTTCTCCGCCACTTCGAACATCTTCTCGAGCTGCGCCCAATCCGTGACGTCTGTTTTCAAAAACACAGCCCTAGGGGACGAGGTGGAATATTGGTCTACGGTCGCTTGCGCTTCGGGACGTAGGGCCAGGTCCGCAAGAAGGCAGTTGCAGCCATTCCGCAGTAACAATTGGACAAAGCACATATTTATGCCTTTGTATTCGTCAGCATTATATTTTCTGGCAGACATATTTCTATAGCGAGCGAGCATTTTGGCGCTTACCTGAGCCCGCGCCAGTTACAATGGCAGTCTTTCCCTTCACGCTCTGAGCCATTATGCTATTGGTCTGCGAAATCAGAGTCCAAGTTAAATGGGCTTATAAGAAGAAAGAGGGGACTGTGTTACAAGGCCTCAGTCAAAGCAGGATGAGATGGGTTTTGTTTACCTGTATGCCAGGATGGAAGACAGCACTTCTATTATATATAATCAGCAGCAGCAACAGCAGCAGCAGCGGGGAAGCACGATTAAGCTGACGGAAGGGAAGCTCAGCCGAGGAATGCTCCAGATATTCTTGAAGTGGGAAGGTCTGGCTTATACCCCGCTGCACCCTGCTTATTATTATTTTTCTTACGCGGGATCAATCAGGTCTTGGTGTTTCTATTCTACAACCCCCCCAAAGAGACGCTCGGCCATCGCTGTTGCGCAGACCGAAGCGACGCTTTTGCTTATCTAAGTGTCTGCTGCGGAGGGGTTTTAGTGTACGCCTTGGTCCGTCCTACATACTTTGCCCAGGATAATATGCTTACGCCCTCGGCGTTTGTTCGAGATTGGTGGGAGCTTTACGTTTCTGTCATTATGAGTGAGAGCTTCACATATGCCACTTGTACTGTGTTAATCAGCCCGGCTCCCCGGCACCTCATATCCTCATATACCAAACAGGCATTCGACTTTCGTTACTTCGGATTAGCCCGTTAAAGCGGCAGGGGTATGCATAAGGTCTCTAAACTTGCAAGAGATTGACAAATCAAAGCCGTCACAGGTCGATTCCAAAATCGCAGCTGGAACTTTTCTAGCAAGGAGCGTACGTGCGATAAAGAGAGGACGGGCCAAGTTTCAAGCAGCCCTGCGAACGCTGTGGAGATGGCCTTGGACAACATCCAAATCTTGCCATCAAGTCAGAATTCAGAGGTCATTTTTTCGGGAAGGCCGTGTCCGCTAAGGTAAATAGCTGGTCTATCGTCACAGGGCCTAAGATAGATCTAGGTGCCGTTCCTTACATTGGCGGGTTTGGATCCGAAGAAGCAGGCAGGACTTTATATCTCTGCCTATACAGTTGGAGTTGAACAGAGTATATCTCTCGGATTCTCGCTGTTGTAAGCTTCAAGATTCGCAGCATCATTGCCTAGAAGAGGTTTGTGATTGAGTATCAGAACAAGAGTACGGAGTACTTTATAGATAATATATACCTTAGGTACCTAGTTCATTACAGCTACTGCAATTGATGACAACAGTTAAGCGATGACTGCAAGAATAATAATAATAATATCCGATTAATTGAATTTTGGAATGAAAACAGTAAAAATAATGAGTAGAGATGCATCATCTCGTAGTTTTCTGCGCGCTCTACTAGACACTGTATTTATTTAACTTGAAGTTCGGAGTTGCATCATCGTCTTTTCCGCAGCTGCCACTCAACCTCGACCCATCACCAAACAAACAAACAAACCACCACCACCACCACTCAAATGATAGCCGCAGAAAGCTGAAAACAATGCGGCTTCAAGCAGCATCCCTCCTGCTGGCCTCCCTTGTGCCCTCCTCCCTCGCAATCTACGTGGACGAGGCCTACCACATCGACTACCACCATGCTCTCCTAGGAACCCCCAAAGAACCCTCCACCTTCTTCCACCAACCAAGCACCTCCTCTGCTGCCTCCCTACTCTACACTCTCTCCGAAAAGAATGTCCTGGGCGCCGTAAACCCCAAAGATGGCGCCATTGTCTGGCGACAGAACCTTGGCGTCTCTGCTGCGACGGCAGAGGATGGCGATGAGCCGTCGCTATTGAGAGCGGTTGACGGCGAGGATTCGGTGGTCAGCGCGGTTGGCGGCAAGGTAGCCTCGTGGGGCGCATTCGATGGGAAGCTGGCCTGGGAGAAGCGGTTCCGCGATGGCCCGATTGTTAATCTGGAGATTCTGGGTTTGGATGAGGCTGCGGACCAGAAGAAGGTTGCGAAGGACTCTGTCGTACTTTCTGGGAAGCAGAATGGTATCGTTCGACGGCTGGATGGGGGCTCAGGCAGTGTCAAATGGGATTATGTGGATGATAGGTGGGTTGTCTATTCAATTGATAATCTCCGCTGAAAACTGTAAGCTGACTGACTGTGGCTTCAAGTGGTGATGTCCCGTTCCAGGTGTCGGCTTCCCAGACGGCGGTTTATTATATTTCCCTACAACCGGCGATGCGAAAAGGCTACAAGATCAAGGTCACTGCGCTGGAATTGACGACTGGACACCTGGCGAAGCAATATACCCTGAGCTCCGAAACCGAAGTCTCGTCCGCCGATTCTATTATTTTCGTTGGTGCCAATGCGATATCTCCGTTGGTTGTCTGGACGGATAGTGCCTGGAAGACTATCAAGATAAATGTGATTGGGACAAGAAACGTCCATACCATAGACGTTGAGAACAAGAGCGGCGAAGATATCGAGAAAATAGAGGTCCACGCCCCCCACGCCCTCAATGCAGAACCGCATTTCCTAATCCATTATGCGACGAGATCCAAATCGTGGGCCGAGGTATATCACACAGACCTCAAATCGGCGGCCATCTCCAAGGCTTATCAGCTTCCTGTTATTGGGGAGCGATCCGTTTTTGCTACAAGCAATAAAGATGCCAATGTCTACTTCACCCGCGTGACAAAGACTGAGATTAGCGTCGTCTCCTCTGCCTCCCATGGAATTCTTGGGAGATGGAGCCCTAGTAAAAGAATTAACGAGGGCGCGCGTCATGCAGTTTCGGAAGTTGTTGCTCGTGGCTCTACCTATGCTGTTCGCTATGCCCAAGTTCTGGAGTCTGGCGACTGGATGCTTGTTCGAAACGGTGAAGTCGAATGGAGCAGACCGGAAACATTAACCGAAGCCGTAGCAGCATCCTGGGCGGATGTTAATGGCGGCGAGACGCTTGCCCACGAATTGGAGGTCGAGGGCCACGAGTCGTTGGTGGGCGCATATATCCACCGGCTAAAACGACACGCAAAGGACCTTGAGCGTTTGCCTGCATGGCTACAAGAACTGCCCGTCCGCGTCCTGTCGAGCTTTGTCACGAGCGAAGGCACAGACTTGAGCAGCTTTGGCTTGGGGAAACTAGTTATTGTCGCAACGCGCAAGGGCTACGTTCTTGCTGTAGACTACATGGACAAGGGCACTGTTGCTTGGAAGACTAAGGCCGTCGACTTCGAGGCTGTCAATGACGACTGGAAAGTCAAAGCCATCAGTGTTGCTCACTCCATTGCTACGGTATACGTTGAGGATGGCAGTTACGTCATGGTCAATGTTTCGTCTGGGGAAATTGTTGAACGTGGTGAACCCTCTGGACCCCTCGAATCTATCGCCTTGATCCCCAGCGGAGCGACTCCGATTGCCGTTCGTGTCCAGGCCGGTGGTGTGCCAGACTTATCCTCCGTGTCTGTGGATAGCAACACATTCATTGTGACGCTGGACAATGGCGGAGTCCTTGGCTGGAACTCCGCGAATATCGCGACCCCTGCCTGGAAATTTCAGCCGCCCAACGGCCAAAAGCTTATCCACGCAACTACCCGTCCCCATAATGACCCGGTGGCATCTATCGGGAAAGTTCTCGGAAATCGATCCGTTCTTTACAAATATCTGAACCCGAACCTTGCCCTCCTCACCGCAGTCGGGGATTCCACAGCCAGTTTCTATCTCCTCGACGCTGTCTCCGGACAGGTATTGCACTCAATTACCCAAACTGGCGTTGACACCAGCCAACCCATCGCCTCTGCCCTGTCCGAAAATTGGTTCGCTTACTCCCTCTGGGCTGATGTAACAGACACCTCAGAATCAAAGGGCTACCAGCTGGTAATCTCCGAACTTTTTGAGTCACCCATTCCCAACGACCGCGGCCCACTAGGCGACGCCGCAAACTACTCCAGCATCCACACTGAAACAGGTCCCCAAAGCCCCCACGTCATCTCCCAGGCCTACATAATTCCCGAACCCATCTCGACCATGGCCGTCTCACAAACCCGCCAGGGCATAACCACCAAGCAACTTCTCTGCTCCTTGCCGTCCTCCAACGCAATAATTGGCATCCCGCGCAGAATCCTTGACCCCCGCCGCCCAATGGGTCGCGAAGCGACCGCCAACGAGGCTGAGGAGGGACTGATAAAATACTCGCCCGTCTTGGACTTTGATGGCAGGTGGTTCCTAACGCATGCGCGTGAGGTCATTGGGGTTCGGGAAATCGAGTCGAGCCTGACACTTCTAGAGAGTACGAGTCTTGTGTTTGCGTATGGACTGGATGTGTTTGGCACGCGGATTCACCCGAGTCAGGCGTTTGATATTTTGGGCAAGGGGTTCTCAAAAGTGCAGTTGGTACTGACGGTTGTGGCATTGGGAATTGGAGTTGCGATGTTGGCGCCTATGGTAAGATTCCTCTCCCTTCAACACCCTTGATTTATTAGAGTTATTGTCGTAAGGCTGACATGTTTTATTTTCAACCACGCGCAGGCCCGCCGGAAGCAAGTGGATATGAAATGGAAATCTTGAATGAACGAATACATACAATATGGGTATAATAATTTACACGAGATGATACTTCGTGTACCCTACCTATGTGAAATCCGAAATAAACATATACAACCCTTTTCCTCTCCCTCCACATCCCCGAGTTTTTCTTCGGGAACCGTGATTGTACAATATATTATCTATTTGCATTTGGAAGAGGGAAGCAAAGTGTGGGCTTTTGCAGACTATCATAAATAATCTTGTTCATACTTTTGTCTCTTTCTGTGCTTTCAGCTTACTTTGCTATAATCCAAGGCCCGCATGATTGCTATGCCCCTTTGCTATACGCTTAAAGACAGGGGGATGCTCCATGTCAATAGTTGATAGACTTGATATGAAGGATTTTCATTGTCCAACTGTCAGTTGCTGTTCCACTGTAAATTCACGATGGGTATCAAGGATTGGCCGGAGTCTTTCTGTGCGCACTACATCGAAACCGGTAGCCTCCAAATGGACCCGGGATATATCATGATGGAGATGAATTATATCCTGGGAAATATCATGCTGGAAAGAAAGCTCTCATATAAAGAACAACAACTAAATTATTACAAGCCCTCGAATGCTGCTGATATCATAATAGAAAAATGTCCCGTTACCCATTTCCGTACTCCCTTCCTTTTCGTTCCCTTTGAACGCGAAGTAATTAGACAATGCTTAAAAACACGAGAAATAGCAAATACCACAAAATTCAAAAGCAATGGAAAAAGAATAAAATACATGGCTCGCAAATGGGGTAATTTCCGCGCTGTTGTTGCCGTTTCGTTTGCTTCTCCTACGTCGCTGGTCGTTCCAGACCTAAATCAAGTCGTCCTCCAGCATGTGTCGGTGTGTAAATGTTGTCCGTGAGAAATCCCGAATGGAATGGAGAGTGAGAAAAGAGAACCCACTCGCAAAAGCCATTGAGCAGTAACCACTCTGGGTTCATCACTTCAAATCCATCTACCCCCCGCCGACGCCATACCAGCCTTCCTAGAAAACGACTTCCACGGCACCGGTGCCTCAGCAGCGAAGTCGTCGATTTTCTTGCCCGTGAATTGGCAACTGCTTCCAAGAGCGGGGAATCCCGCAACACCGTTGAAGGCAAGCGCCGCACCGCTGGTAAAATCGACGTAACCGTCTTGCGGCGACGTTCCCTCCTCAGTATGTACCTCTCCCTCGGCCGTCGACCGACCCCGCCAGCTAAAATATATCCTCCTGTCCTTCACGCTCTCCGGTTTCGCTGTATGCGGTATATCGCCCCCCCCGCCATCACTGCTCCCGCTCTCTTCCTCATCGTCGTCGTCAGAATCTTCTTCATGGTTACTCCGGCTCATCACCGCCCGAAACCGCTTCAGCGTTGCCTTGTCGGCCGCAAACAGCATTGTCCCCTCAATGACTCCCAAATTGAACCCCCCAATGAGCCCCAGCGAACTTTCCGACGTCTTGGTAATGGTCAGCTCCATCTCCTCCGCCATATCGGGCCAATTCTTCTCCACCTCGGTACACTCCAACGAGTATATACCTATTATTTTATCCAGCGGAAACGTGCCAGATAACGAGCCCACGACAGTCGATGTGCCATTGACAGCTTTGTTGCCCGCCGCCGACGACGGCGCTGCCATGTCAGATTTCTTAGGCCTGCCACGCTTCTTTTTCGATGGCGTAGCAGCGTCAGCGTCAGCACCAGCAGTTGCAGCAGTGGCAGCAGGAGCGCCATCACTCAGCCGCAATTTCTTATTGCTAGGAGCCTCAGGGTCGTTTTTCCTAGGTCGCCCGCGGCCACGCTTGGGGCCGGTTGTTACGGGTTTAGGAGGCGTGTTGGGGTCCTTGCGGGGTCTGCCACGCTTTCTGGGGGGTCCGTCTGGGGGGTTTGGTTTCTTTACTATGGGAGCACCTGTCGCGTCGAGCTTGCGGGGACGGCCGCGCTTTCTGTGCGCAGGTGAGGGAACGGCCACGTCGGCCATGGCTGCAATTGGTAGCGAAGAATATGAAATTTGGTCGATTGGGTGATAAGAGGATAAGAGGCTTTGGTGAGCAGGGGATGAGGGAGAGAGCGATGGGAAAGACGGAGGGAATTGAGATGGGATGAGATGAATGAGATGAGAACGGCTGATGGCCGGGCAGAACTCTTCGGTCTCACCGCCTTCTGTATTGGGAAGGTAGTGAATACAATGCCCAATACGGCTAGCGCAGTCAATGCAAAGACCAGAAGCACGCCTTTCCAATCTGGGACTAGTGGATATTGCAAAGGTCAAGCCCTAACTGGCCAAATCGGGCAGTCTATTTTTGATTCCGCATGGAGCATGGAGCTATGGACAGAATAATCAGAATAACTGCGGCATGCAATGAGCTGCGACATAAATCCAATGCTCGGAGGCCTCTTCACTTCTAGCACTTTCACCGAAAACGAAAACAGAAATGAATGACAAAGGACGAGAGTAGAGTGAAAGAAGCATGCGTGTATGGATATCTCTCCGTGTAACTAAAACCGTACCAGGGGAGAAAGTAGACAGGCGAGAGAAAGAATCGCATATACGAACCGAAATAGAAGGCGGGTATGTACAGACCAATAGAAAATTAAGAAAAAGCGATGGTACCAAAATAGGCGGCAAACAAAGATACAAAATGGCAGTCGGTAGCTTCACTACTGAAAGCGATATCAATAAAAAGAAAAGAACAAGGGGGGATATGATATACGAAAGAGACTCGATATCATGATGCCGGCAAACTCTGACATTCTCTTCAAGCAGTCGTAGCCACCTGCGCAGCTTTGTCGCCAGCCGCAGCCTCAGGCGCCTGTTCATTGTCCATACGGACCTCCGCGACCCCCGCAGTGACCGCATCCACCCCATTCGTCACCGCCTGTCCCTCTCTGCCCACAAGCTGTTTCTTCGGAACAGCAATCGTCCTCCTCCGCTCAGCCCCATCGATAGTCCCATAAACCTCAATCTCATCTCCCTTCCAAACAACGGGGCCCTTGACGTATTGCTTCCTCGTATCCCCAACGTTCCCTGCCGGTGTGTCGACGGGAATATCTTTGTCCCCTCGTTCGCCAATCTGAGACAAAGCGGATGCGACTTCCTTGGCCGGTTCGTCTAGGGACGGCATGTCGCCCCACTCCCACTCCAGCTCGCCGCCATACTGCTTGGGGATGTTGCAGGGGTCCATGAACGTGCTTAGGGTAGGTTTTACTTCGGATGCGGAGAGGATGAAGATCTTGGAGGTTGTCACGGGGTCAAACCAGCGCTTTATCCAGCCCCAAACGGTGGGGAAGAAGGAGGGCGCTCCAATTATCTGTACGATGAGGAGAAAAGGAAATGGTTAGCTGTTTTTGAGAGTCCCATTTCGGAATAAACAACTATCTCTTTGTCCCCACGTTTGCGGGCTGCGGGGTGCAGAAAGAGAGAGAGAGGGCAACAAAACCACATACAAATATCCTATCCAAAGTCTCCGGATAATGTGCCGTCGCCAGGACGCTCGCATCCTGCATATGGCCCTTGAGATTCCAAAACTGCTTCAAACCCACTCCTGAAATATCCACAATATTCGTCGTGTTGACAATCGGGGTCTCCGGATGCGGCCGCTCCAGGGAGCTGCACAACGGCAGCGTGAACCTTACCATGTTCTCGTACAGTGCGAAAAGCCGGAGGAGTCTGCCGGGCACTTTTGAAAAGCCATGGGTTGGGGCGTTCTTGCTTGAGGAGGCAGAGTAGGCGGCCATGTTTTTGCTGTTTAGGTTCTTTATTACGAATACGAAGATGGGAATTCCGCGGCGGTCGCGGCGACCGGTCCATTGAGGGTACTGTATACAAAGGAAGGGGGAATGGCGTTAGCATAGTACTTGGGGAGAGACAGATAGAACTATAAGTACTCACAACTCTTCGCGCTTCCTCATAGGAATCGACATCAAAATTCTCATACAGATCATTGATCTGGTTCGTTTTGCGCCATTCTTCCGTCGCCTGGAACTGATCCACGGCACCTTTCACCTCGAATCTCCGCGCGCGTAGGAATCGCCTATATGCACAAGCATAAAAGTTGTTAGACTATGGATTCCCTTTCTTTGCTGTTATCAAAAACTTCCCCTCCTTTTCCGAATTACCGTCCAAATACCACTTCCCCGCCTCTCCTCTACCCCAAACTCCAACAGTTATTGCAAGGTAAACAGGTGACGCATACAGCAAAGTAGAATCATCATGACTAGCCGGGATATCACCGCTGGCCTCGGAATATAGCTTCTTCTCTATTAACACCGACTTGAAACTCCGCAGCGCCTCGGTCTGTTGCGGGGAGAGGTGGTTCAAATGGCCCAACAGCGGATCGGGTCCGTCATTGCTGTTATTCTCTGCCCCTGCGGTGCTAGCCTTTGCGGCGGCAGCCTCGAAGGATTTGGTCTTGGTGACCGGCGGGAGTTGTTGGGTTTGCGGGTGTGCGTGGGAATGGGAGTGGGAGTGGGAGCTGGAGCTGTGCCTCGAGTGCCGGCTGCGGTTCGAGCGGTTGGTGGAGGTGCGGGAAAGGGTCATTGTGTCTATGGTACGGGTTTCGTTGTTATTTTTCTTCCAAAAGATAGTCACTAGGTAACAGTAACATAGGTATTATATTATGTTAAGGCTGAGGTACCATAGGAGAGAAATGGTGGTTGGTCACTGGCAAGGTACGCAAGGGTATTCGGGGACAGAACAGGGTATAGAAATCTATCTGAAACTAGGGAAAAGATAGAACAAAATAAATGAAATAAATAAATAAATAGGAATAGAGAATCCCCGAGATCTATGCCTGCCCGCCTTGGGATCGGATGGCCGAATAAAGGGATTTGTTGTTGAATAACAGTGGTGAGGAATAATAATATACTTACATGACAAATGGTGGCGGCGGCTGAAAAGCGAACGGAGATTTGGCTGGATCGGCCCCCGAACGAACCGAACAACGGAAGACGGCACATTTTTATTTTTATTTTTGGTATAAAACGAGATATTCAAGGGGTAAACGAACTAGGGATTGAAAAAATTGAAAATGGTAGACATGAATGGACAATTACTCAGATCGCATTCATTCTACTGTACGACATAAATTCTTCAACACAGATCTGTCTGCACACACGTCAACTGAAAACAATAATTGAACAAGTCTTAATTTATTTTCGCTCCAGACGCAAAAGAAGAAAAAGGAAAAAAAGAATGCAATCTATGCAATCAACCAAGTCATATTATCTGCACGAACGGAGCCCAGGGTATATATTCGGTGATAAATTCAACCCTCCACATCAATAGTATAGCACCGCCCACCAATCCTTCTCTTTCCCTAGTCCTCCGTCAGGTCACCATACTCCCACATGCCCTTCCGCCCTTCCTTAGCCTCGTCCTGCAGCTTCGTAAGATACGCCAGCGTCTCCGTCGCAGACCGCTCCCACGCCTTGAGTTTGCGCGGGACCATGGCGAGTCCCTCAGCAACCACATCGGCATTGATGCTTTGCTCCAGGCTCTTGGACTCGGATGGATCGAGAAGTGTAATGTGCAGTGTGCCCTCGGGTGCATTGTAATCAACGTTCGCAACAAGTTGTCGGTCAAAGGTCTTCTCGCCTAGGAATCCCACAGCATCCCGAAGGTATTCAGGAGAGACTGGCATTTGGAGGAACGAGAGGACCGCATCGGAAGCCTGAGGACGGATCTTCTGCACGGAGAATTGTGGCTGCGAAAGTGGTCGTAGACGGCTCCAGGGTATGGTTTCCGAGTTTCCGTAGTCGATATACACAACGTCCGCTTTCTTGCCTTCCCGGTCGTTCCTCCGAATCTTGGCCCGGTACCACTCGTTGTCCTCCGTGAATCTAGCAGCGACAAGATCGCCAGCCTTGGGGGGACCACTGAGAGGGGTCTCGTTAGCCTTGTTCATATGGAAGGCTCGGAAGGCACTCATCATTTCGGTGAGTGCAGTGGTGCCAGCGCCGATCTGCTGTATTTTTAGCTTTCCATTCTCGTCGATGTTTGTGACCATGACATCGCGGTAGTCTTTCTTTCGCTGGGGAGCTTCCGCAGCAGCTTCTGCGCCACTGCTGCCGTTGGCGACGACGTCTTCATCCTCCTCGAGGTCCTTGCTGGGATCCCAATCGTGCCACAGACCCTTGCGCGCCTCTTTGGCTTTCTTTTCCGCTGCGAAAAGCTCTGCTGCATGGCCTCCTTGTTCGGCGGAGTAGGCGTGGACAGTCGCAAGACCTTCCTCGACGAGAATCTTGGCAAAGCTTTCACGGTTAATATACAGGCTACCAATGAAGCCGCCAACCTTGTCAATTGTTTCGACATCGATCTCAACATCGCGTTGCATACACCGTCGGTAAGCAAAGTCATGGGCCTCTTGCCCAAAAGGCTCTCCACTCTCTCCTGGATTTCTTGCGGACCTCGGGGCGCGGATACCGGCAAGAACCAAGGTAAGCTTCGCATTATCTTTAGGAAGTATGACAGTGAATCGGGAGCCGGATTTCACGAAATCAATGTAACCAGGAACCTTCCTTTGCCGTTGCAGAACGGAAGCCTGGATCTTGGCTTTCTGTAGACTTTCAGAGTAATCTTGAGGCGTCCTAGTTGTTGGCGGTTTGGGAGACCACATTCCTTTGCCTTCCTTCTGGGCTGCTTCTTCTGATTGTAGCAGAGCATCGTATTCAGGAGATCGGTCGTCATCATCACGACGATGTCGGATCACGGAAGCATAGCCTGCCTGTACAAGGGCCAAAGCTACGTTTGTGTTTCCAGACATGACAGTAGCAACCTCACGCTCCTCGTATCCCTCAGATGCTGGCCTTTTTCCATCAACCCGAATCTTGACGTGTTTGCCAATCAACTTTTTACGTAGGAACTCCTTGGCTTCCGCGACAAAAGGTGCCTGCTTAGGATCGGACGGCTTGGGTTGCCTGACGCTGCTCAGGCTTATCCTCTTCTCCTCCTTTCCAGTCTTTGTTCGCACGAAAAGGGTATCAGCACTGAATACTCGGCTAACGATGTAGTCCGCCTGGACGGCACCAGCAGTAGTTTTGGGAGCAGCAAGGCCCGTAAATAGCCCCTTGCGGCCTTCCTTTGCAACATTCTCGGCCTGTCGTAGAGTAGACATATCTTTCCCAAGCATAGTAGAGTGGTGGTCAGAGCACCTAGCCAGTCCAGCCTCGAGAACAAACTTGGCAATGTTGCCATTGGGGTGGAGCACGGTGGCTACGAGCTGGTTCTGCGGCGTCACTCCAAGCAATGAGACCTTGACTTTTCTCTGCAACAACCTCAGCTCCACGAACTGCTGAGCCTGGTCCCCAAGTGGTTCGCCCTGTTGTTCGGTCCCATCTGCATTTATCCGCTTGGTAGACGGAGCACGGATACCCGCAATAACGACCAAAGTCTGGATATGTTTCTGCGGGCCGACAAGTAACCGGACCAGCAGACGGTCGCCGTTAAGCACCCGTTCCACGACAGCATCGATCTGGTTTCCCTTCTCACTCTCGACGAGGGCCTTTGGGTCCGCAACATCGAAAGCGGTCTCGAGGTTGCCGCCAGATGGTGCCCAGAGACCCTTTGATTCGGTGCGGGCACGGTTTTCAAGCTCCCGCAGCTTGTCCAGCAGCGCCACAGTATCTTCTGACTCATCCCGTCTGCCCGCATCCTCGCGCACCTTGACCCATCCTTCCGCCACACAGAGCTCGGGCAGCTCGCGGTTTTTGGGGAGCTTCACGATGCCGTATTCTCGCTTCGTGGTGGGGATGGTGTAGAGTACCTGGAACTGAATCACCTTGCCGACAAGCAGTTCACGGAGGAATTCTCGGGATTTGAAGGCGAATGGCTGGGAGAGAGGGGATAATTAGTTAGTTGAGAGCTTGGAGTGCGTGCGGCTTGCGGGGGAATTGGGGAACTGAAAACGGCGACAAGGGGCCGTAAAAGCAATTAACACGGCGAATAATAGAAAGGAGCGTACCTCGTCGCCTTCTCTACGTAACCGCGGAGCAGAGACATAAGCCAAACTCAAAGTGCGTTCCTGGGTGCGGTTGGTGACGTGTGTCAGGACGAGGGTGTCGCCGGACAGGATGCTCTTGACGCGGGCTTCCAGCAGAGGCATGGCTAAGGTAAAGAGTCAAGACAGTCCAGAAAGCAAGGAAGGAATAATAGATATATAAGTAGGGAATTGGACGGGGAGAGAGGTGTGAAAGAGTGAAAGGGGAGAAGGGAGACTGGGAGTTGTTCTGATGAAGTTGTACTGGCCAGCTTGACATAATTCGAGGGTTACATGTTAAGTTAGCTAACTTGTGTTTGTGGGGTTGGGCCCTAACTGTGTTTGGCAGATTCCAGACCACATCTATACTGCTTCATATTTGATTTGTATATGAATCTGAACGCAATTCAATAATTGAGGTAAAATATTGATGTATAAATATTATATATACCCCCGAGGCACAGTAAAAAGAGCTCAGAATTAAAGTTATGACTTCGCGGAAGCAGAATTCCCATTTCCTACATGTAGTCAGTCTTATTGTGATACCAGCTAAGCAAAGCAAAGAAGAGCAAATTGAGCATTAGATAAAAAGGAAAGGAGAAAATAAGGAGTTAAAGAGAACACAAAGCAGAGCTAAGGAAAATGAACTAGATGAGGAAGAAAAAAGAATAATAATAATAAAAAGGGAATTTGGCACGATGAAGCAGTTAGGGGATTGTACGGTAACAAGGTGAAGGGATAAGAAGAGATAGACGCAGCACATCTTGCTAATGCAGCTAGCTGTAGGCTCGAGGTCACCACTGCGGTCAAAACCGGAAACTAGTATAGTATCGTAGACGGACACGCATTGCTAATGGTATTTGTTTCTTCTTGCAAGCTCGTCGTTCTCGAGATAGACCTCAATCTGCAGAATGGAATTAGCATGCACCCGTTATAACAAATGTACGAGATAATCCCGCCCGGATACATACCTTGTTGGTCATCTTGGAATTGACGTCCTTGCAGCATAAACAGGCCAGGATTCCAACTATTCCAAACGCCATGGAAGCGAGTGCCACCAGCCTAATGATTGCCCAGCCATGTAAGTAATGAGATAAGATCTACATGACAAAGCTAGAAAGACATGTCGTATCGTACCTGATTCCATGGACATTTGCTTGCTTGGCTGCTTCTGTCGATGCTGCAAGCACTGCCGGGGGATACTTGGATAGCGCAGTGGAGTTACTCATAGATTGCAGGAATGAAGCAACCTGCGACTCGGGAAGACCTGCTTTGATGACTGCTTGTGGCACAAGATTGAGGGTTTGTTTTGAGATATCATTAGTTAAGATTGTCGTGTAGATTGCCGCCGCAACTGTCCCAATGTAAGTATTACTGGAACATACTGATGAGGCATGATTCTAATACTCACTCGAACCGGCAGCAAACCGGAAAACACCAGCGATACCACCACTGATTCCCAAGTCTTTGTGCTCAACTCCCATTTGCGTCACAGCAATGCTGAGGTATATTGCCCATCCATATCCTGAGTTGGAAACAAAAGCAAAGGCGATCATAGTCGCCTTATTAGTTGGTGTCACCAAAGCCAGTAGGGATCCGAAAACAACCATGATAAACACCGATCCTGTGAGTTGCCAATGCCAATTACGCAGAGAACCACCAAGAGACGATAAGAGAAGTGCACCAAAGGTGATTCCGATACTTGGCGGTAGCGATAGGATGATCGCGTACCTCCAATCCTCAGGACCGGTGGCCCAGAATGCAGTAGTCATGGTGGGCCAAAGTATACTGCTGGAGTAGTAAAACATATTCACCACGCCTAGGGCAACTGCTGGAGCGGTAAAGTCGCGACCGCGCGAGGAGGTGAAGACATGTGTTGGCGTCAGGGGGTGTTTTGCTTTGCCGTATGTTTCCCAAATTGCAAAGCAAATTATGAAAAAGAATCCAATAACCAGAGACGCGACGACGTGTGGATCGGACGCGGGGTAGGTATTTGTCCAGACGATTCCCATCAATATTGGTAGAGCCCCGGCAATGAAGAGCATTCCGCCTGATGATGTTAGTAACCGGACGTAGTGAACAAATTAGGGACGATGAGGCCGGCATACCGAGATAGTCGAGTTCCTTGATGAGTTGGCGTTTCGACATACCATAACTGACCACAATTAGCCTTGAGCAAAGAGGATAGCAAGAAGGAAGTCTTACGGATGCGCTGGAGGGAAATAATAAAAGTATAGCCCCAGAAACGTAAGAAATTGAAGGACTGCCGCCGCAGCGAAGTTCCAATACCATACTCCACTTTCAAATCCATATCTTCCAGTTATCGGTCCCAGAATCACGGCCATCAGCGTTGTCGCATCTGCAAGAACGACTCCGTTGTGTCTCCATTTGTTCGGTAGGAGCTCAGAGAGCGCAAAGGCGGCCATCTACGACCGCTTGTTAGGTTGATCTTATTGATGAACGGTTCGCAAGGGAGGTTATATTTACCTGGCAATTTGCGCCCCCAAGCCCTGTTATTGCCATGCCGGTGATAATCATGGTTTTGCTCTTAGCGCAAGCAATGACGATGTGACCAACGGTACAAATCTAGATTTTGTCAATACGATTTTCTGGGACTCGTAGTTGATGGAGTATCCGGCTCACATACTAGATTTCCCAGAACAAGGAACCATCTTCGGCCCAAAAGATCGGTGTTCGCTCCGCTATGCTAGAGTTAGGTACTGTAAATAAAGACAAGGCATTTTGAAGAGACTAACCATAGCATGAAGCAGATGGTAATGGCAATCGTCCAAGCCTGCAAATGCTATTAGACCAGGCGCTTGACAGGAACGTCAATTGGGTGTCACGGCATAACACACCGGGATATACCAGACGAACGAACTCGGTTCCCCCAGGTCTGTGGCCACGAGGTTTCCAATCGTGGCCATGACCGGAATCGGCCAGAAAGAGAGACCATATCCGCATGATAACAACTTGAACTAGTTAACTGCTTGCCATGAAATATCTGAAGAGATCTGAGCGGAAGAAGAGTGTGCAATGCACATACAATTGTCACCATCCAAGTTTTAAACGTAACGATTGGTTCCGGCTCTTCAGAGTCCACATTTTGCCCGCGGGATCCAGCATCCGAGGACTTTGATTGATGTTCAAGGCTGGCTATTTTTTCTGAGGGTTCAGCAGCCATCATCCCGCCACCTGCCTTAACAGCAAGAAAGAAGAGTGGTCCTTATATATCTTCCCACTTCCCTGGGGCAAAACTCAAAGACGGTTTACATGGCGGGCCCCGTCATAATTTATAAAACAAAAGTGCACGGACAATATCTCGAAGGAAAAAAGAGGACACACGGAATGTGACAAACACGCAGTTATTGATAATGAATGATCTTGCATGTTCCATCTCAACCTTATGCACGCCAGAACTCTATTAACCCATCAGCTGTTTGTGTCCACTATCAACAAGAGAATCGCCCAATAAGAGCATAGGGGTTCAGGGGCTCGGTAAAAGTATTCATTGGTTGAGATAGTGGAAGCCGTATCCAAATATCGGATCTTGGTTAGTTACCACAGTAGGAGCCAGCCCATTATTGTGGCGCATCCACCCATACAAAAAATAATGCAGACTGACTGGGCCTTTCGACAACCAAGAAAATAGACATGGATGCTTCGCATCATCCCAGTCTTCTGGCCCCTGGTCTCAGTGGTCTGTCAACATGCATGTGTATTTCCATGGCTAGAACCCGAGAGCTACACCAAAATCTCGTATGTCCGGATACTCAACGCCTGTAGACAAACAGGGAGCCTGGAACTTCATATGTTGAAGAAGGTCCTAGCAGAAGCAAATGGATACGTTGCCTGGTTTGTCAAAACCGAATATGCCCTAGTTCTTAGCTGTAGAGATCATGGCAGTTCAAGCTGTCGACACCGTTGTCGGTCCTGGCTGAGTTAATTGTAAGTTTGCTTCTTTGGCCGAAGGACGCGTCTGCTGCACATACTACTGTACATATAATGTACATCATGAAAACGTAGATCATATCAATTGGTCCGGGCGGAACAAACAAAGAAAACAAATATACAGAAAAAGGGTCAGAAATTGGTTGAAGTTTTGGAAGATGAGGTGACGCGGGATTGGCTGTTAGGGCTTGGTAGTCACATGATATCAAATATCAAATCATCCCGCCCAGTCCAGTATTTTATTATCGTCAACTTCGATGTGGAGGGCCTACTTTTCTTCAGATTAACGATATATTTCCTTACTTGAAGACTAAGTTACACGCATTTTGACTGAAATGCCAAGCCGGCATCCAACAGTATCTGACTTCGACTGCTACTTCTTTCTGTACTTCAAGTTGTAAATCTACGAGTACTACTATTGCTAAGTCCTACTAGTATGTAACAAGTAGGAAATGCCCATCAATCAACTCACGATATCACTGGTCGGCGCGGTGGTTACGCCCAAGCTTGGGCTGCAAATTGTGAGTCGGGTTTTCCATTATATGGTCTGATGAAAAGTTAGCTAACGCTAGTAAGTACTGGCCTCTTTTACATGTGGACTTTTTTCCAGTAGTGATACACGGATTTCTTGCATGCATAAAGAAGCTGTTGACGTCTTCTCTCAATTGGTGATACACTCCGTGTTTGTGGCTTAACCATTTCTGAGTGTTTCCTGTCTTGGTCCAAGAGGAAATCAAACGGAATAAGGGGATTTGGTAGTATGCTTCGCAGATGTACATGCACATGTACGTTCTCCCCTGTTTTCTGCTTGTTTCTATCAACACTGGAGTGTTTAGGGTACTCGTGGGAGAAGTAACCGTTTATTGCTTTTCCAGTTGGTACTAAACTCGATACGTGATCATTCGCCTCTAGGTAAATCTCCCATGTGCCTGGCGCTGCCTCGGCGGAACTTGCCAGCGGCTTACAACCTGCTAATAACCAAAAAAAAGGCTACTACCTAGGTAAGAAAAATGTTCCGATGGAGCTAAAGAGAGGCTTAGGGCTGTTAGCTCTTTGAGCGAAGGATGCTGGCGTTCGGTGGTTCAATTTAACTTGCGCTCATAGGCCAAGGTGAATATTCGGATGATTGTTTAGGAACTGATTGTTTACTCCCAATCGAATTTCCAGGCCGGTTTACAATACTTGACCCGTAACCGCTTTATGCTCGCGTCTGCAGACTGCGAGAGGTCCTGCAGTCCCTTACTTACATGAGGCAGCGAAGATCAAGGGCTACAAGCCAGCCTGATCTGCTCCCCGCATAAACATGGCGTCAATTCCCTTGATTCTGGACATCATGCCAGTCACTAGCCCAGCATCATCGGCACCTCGTCTCTTTCCCAACGTGTTCCGTTCCATGCTCAGGTTTAACTGTCAACCTAGGGACAGCTTCCGAGTTGAGAAACCCGTTCTTCAAGCCTCCTTTGACCTTTTTTTTATGCTCTCTTTATCTCAATACTAGCAGCATCGGCTCGCATTCTTTCTACTCATACCATTAACTCGTAAAAGATTTGACTCCGGGGTGGACATCTTTGGCTCGAATCCAATTCCTAACGGATTTGCCGACCAATCATTCCGGAATTGCGAGCCAAGATCTAAAGCGCGAACTTATGCGCGCCAGATCGCACGGAGCGGTCTATGTCTTATTGTCCAAAGTGCCGGTAGTAGCTGTACTACCAGTGATAGCAATAGGCGTCGTATTAGCTCGGATATCGTCATACAATTATAACCCCGTACCCTCCACAAACGACATGGAATGATAGCTCGTGACAGCAATACCCCGTCTTAGCTGTGAGCTTGCCGGTCGCGCGGCTTCGGCTGTCGGATAAAGGTCGCCGGGCTCTTGTCTTTGGCTAGATGGATTATAACAGCATTGGCGATATCTACCAGTTCCGCAGTTTATCGCGATAGAAAGCGCCTCGATTGCACCTTGAAAGTGGCACAATATGGCTTTTAATCCATGGGGAAACAATGTGGTTGAGCCTGTGAGATACCGTGCAGATCCCAGCCCCAGCCCCAGCCCTACTGCGACAGGAGGCATGCGTTCATAGTGATACTGACGTATGCACCATTATACAGCGGGTATTGCTTTTCGAGATAAGACTAATCCCACGGGAAAGGCTGGGCACGGTCGCCGAAGGCGATACGGATAGGTCAGCAGGGAGCTGCCAAAGAACAGATACCATTTACAGGACTAGCGACTGGAATCTTGCCATCATCGCTTTTTTGCGCGACTCCCTCATATCCATGCTGATATGCAGATGTACTTCTCGGTCTGGAATGGTTTAGGTATTGAGGGTACACCGTCAGTACTTCCTCCCATTGCGTAACTGATGCTGTTTATATTACGGTTTTTTGGAATCTTTGCACGGGATTGTTTAGCCAAGAACCTAGCTGGCGGTCTCTCAATGCTGCACACACGTTGGTGCGAACATAATACATGTACATCCTAGTACTTCCAATGCGGGGAGAAAGGGCACACGGCCTTTGCTAGTCACTACTCCTCCGCACTGGAGTGAGGGTGGGAAAAATCTCATCATTGAGTTGCAGCCCTCTCCATATGCTTGCGTCATGGGTCGTGACGAGCAATGGCTTTCTTTCTCCGAGACGAGATTGCGTTGACTGTCGCCATATGTGGGCTTCCCTGCTACTGCTTCTCAAAAGATTCTCAAAGTTCAGATGTAGGGCCATGCAAATGTCAGTGGAACACCCAAAATTGTGACCCGAAAAGGCCTATTTCTCAAAAGGAGTTCGAGCCCGTCCCTCCCTCACATACTAGTGGTTTCGGAGTTCGTATATGCCGTTGGCTAGTTATGGAATTTTACTAGAAGCCCCAATACGAGCGATGGGTAGTGTTTACTCTCCCGGCCTTCGTTTTCCAGGCGTCGGCTCATTGGTATCATGGAAAAAGGTCCTTCTAAGTTTGCTCTTCATAATCGCGCTTGAACTTGTTTCAGTCCCGACAACAGGTGCGTATATAATAACACGTCCGTGATTTGGCAACGGAAACCGTTCTTGTCGTATCCGGTTTGCTGCAGTTTGCCCTAGTGGTTTTTTTCGTGCCGGGTAGCGGTGCTCAACTGAATTGCAGCTTGGAAATGCAATCATGCCGTTCTCGATAATCGATGACTTCCTAACTTTCTCCTTAGTGTTCTGTTACCAGTGTTAGAATTTATCTAACAGCCCGCTTCAAAACATACATGTTTGAATGAAACACAATGGGTAATAGGTTTTTCCTTTCTCAGCCCTACTGTCAACACAGTTCACTGCTAAACAGTGCAAATTGCACTAGCTTCTCCCTAGTATAAATGACTTAAACGGCATCTCGTTCTACATTCTATATGCATCGGAGAAGCATTTGCCATTTTGTATTATATTGCGGCTTGTTCGTGATCTTGCTATGTGCCTCTTTGATATTGGACTTGATTGTCTAATGAGTCTGTTGTTTCAGGGGTTGGAAGGATATGACAATGAGCAGCTTTAAGATCCTGATATATAATGAATTAAGATCATAGCTTCGAGGCTTTAAAAAGGGAGATGGCATATCTTGACATTCCAATTAGGAATACAACGCAAGCTTTATCCTCCGGACCTGGGTTGGGAACATGCAAATGAGAGAGTGATAGCTCGCTCCTTCAGCATGGCTAATCCCATATCTTCCACCAGCATTAAATCCCTGGTTTTCTGCGATCCGGAACTCCCTTGAACCGATATTATCCGCATTTTAGTGTATAGGCCTTTATGCCAGGTCATCAAGTCAGTAGCTAAATTAAATGTGTCCTCCTCGGATGGATAATGGAAGAAGGAAAGCAAGATACAAGGAGTGCTCACCGCTCCATCACATCCCCATTGAGTCCTTTTATCAAGGGGTATCAAACCGGCGGCAGCATTTGTTGCGAGAACAAGCAAAGCAAAGTATTTAATGCTTAGATACATCTGCAAATATCAGTTAGCTGTTTTGTTTGACGACAGTGGTTAGTTTCAAGGGTTCTGCGCACGTACGCCTAAAGTAATTTCTTGGTGATTCTAGTGTTCATAAGATTTATGGGCTGATATATTCGCGTGGGTATTGTGTTTTGATTAGTTGAATCGACAGAAGGGGATTTGTATTTCAGAAAGATAGAGGTGATTTTGTATGCATGCTTTACCTAGGTTTTTCTAACGCGCTCAATGAATATGCTACTGCCGGCCGCAGTATCTTCAAGTAGGACAAAATAAGCTGCGTAAATTCTCCCATTGAGGTAATTGTGTACTTTATTCAGACCCTCAGACTGCTCATTGTTCAAAGCAAAGAACTTAAGCTCTGTTTTTCTCAACTGAAAGAGATTGAAGTACACTACATGTACATGTACGTGATGTACATGCCAAGGTTTCTCAGAGCTATTGTAGGCCAACAGCTTGTTGAAGATGGATGCTGTCAAGTATTTGGGGGTTTGATGTTGTAAATCAAAAAGGAAGTAATGCTAAGTTAAACTTATACATGTACTTCCAGGCACTATTAATGGCCCCTTTGCCTAGATTGCTCAACTTCCACTCAAACGCGCATTTTTAATGTGTGTGGGCTGATCAAATGAGTCCCTAACATATATATCTACTAACCCCCAGTGGTTACAAGGTTAGGAAACGTACTCGGAGAATCCAACCCAAGATAAAAGTGCTGAAAATAAGGGCATATCTCAATATTTGGGTGCTATGCTAATGGTTTTGCGCACGTAACATCCAACTATTCTATAGAGCATCTGCAGGACGACGAACGAGTGCTGCAGCAGGCGCCCAAAGCTGTACAGCGACAATCCCCAGACTATGATTCCGTTTCATAGCTGCAGATAAGGTGCGGACACCATTCCATGGATCAGTGGGAGTGCGGGCTCCAATAACTTCGAAACTCGCTCCCCCTCCACCCCTAACCATGTCTCACGGGTTAAGCTTCTGCGCTGTGCCATATTTTATATGGACAGGTACCATACTTTGACTATCCACAAGATACATTGACAACTGATGCTGTTTAAGAGCTGTACGTGGAACCAGCTTCACGGACATAAAATCCCTTCACAGGTATGAATTCTTCTGCATCTGGTTTCCTTTCTTTATAGATCTGCGCCTTGTTACCTACTACATGTACAATTGCTTGATCGTCGGCTTTTCTTCTTCCGCATTGTGTGAAGCTCGAAGTATGAGATAAAAGCCCGGCATCTGAACGGGTGAGCCAGGGGCAGCTCATTGCGGGCCGCAGTTATGCTGACGCGGCATAATGCAGCTTTCCAACACAAAGCTTTACGTTTTGTTTCTGTCTTTATTTTGCCCAGCAGATTAAAAAAAAGACAATAGTTTCTTAGAATTTTTGGGCAGTAGACTAGCCAGAAGATATATAAACGCTCAACTTCTGTTATTTCTGATTGTTCATGTCTGATTGTCCTTGTTGATCGAAGATCATGTGAATCGAACTCGGGATAAGAAGTCAAAAAATCACGTGTTGTTTGGGCGGAAAAGGGGTTAACCCTAATTGAATTGCATAGCTACTACAGAGGAATATCGAAGAGTAGTGCACCCGACGTGAACAGGTTCCCGCCGCCTACTCAAACATACGTATAAATTCCCGTAGGCTCGGACTTTAGATAATCTGCACCGGCCAGTAAGAAAGGAAAAGGAGGCCTAAGAGAGACACCAGACACTGCCAACACCAAACTTGAACAGTTGAATCTTCTCAATGAACGCCAGTTGCAATGTGATATACTAACCGAGTGGTACATGGACATAAGAAGCACTGTACCATATAACTCCCTAAACCCGGAAACGAAAGAGGACAATGCGCTATTCCGACAGATAAAGTGAGGACACCCGCCCAGTTCCGACTGTAAAGCACGAAGGTAAAAATGGCGCTCGAAAAGTTTAATTTGAATACCTGTCCAACTCGATACTTAAAACATTCAACGTCGCATTAATACGCCACCGGGCGGGGTGGGGGATAACACCGAAAAAAGAGTAACCGAAGTAGCCAACGCCGCGCCAAAGTTATATTGACAGGGTGGGGGATAATTATTGTTGCTCAAACTGATACATCTGGTCATATTGTACCGGGTAGGCCTGATAGATATCTCGCTGTGTATACTGAGGGTATGGAGTTGATGAGAAGGCGGAAACCGGATAGGTGATATCTTGAGTAGCATTCGGATCTTGAAATTGTGGATGTTGATCCCCCTGCGTTGGCATGTCGAAACTTCCCTGCTTATCGCTCTCATTATTTGAATAGCCGTCTGCAACCGGTAATCGTGTTGAACTTCCGAGACCCGAAAATGTATTGTAGCGTAGGAAAGTTGTAAGCTGGCTATTCGGGTCCGCAAGTATTTTCTTAAGCCGGCTGCTGTCGAGATTGCAAAGATTTATAAGCTTCTTGAGTATTTTGCGAACCTTTTGAGCAACAAGATACGTTTGTTCAAGCTCTAAAAGCGTCTGTACACAAACAGCTAGATGCATGTACTCGCTGCTAACGTCAGTCGCTTTTCGCCGTTCTGATATGTCAGAGATAAACGTTGTGGCAGCCGTTTCAATGATATGTAGGGCTATGCCGCTTAGAGTGGTGGCGGTTCTATGATAGGTGCGGTAATCTGCTAGATAATTAGCAATTTGAATGGCGTGCTGCACGCAAATTTGTCGAAACTTGTCTGCGTAGTCGACTTTTTTCGAACTATCTTGCCCAAAGCCGGCGAGAGGACGATATAGGATGATAGTTGCTGCGCAGTATTGCATACTATGGATAAACAGGTTAGTTCGTAGTCCTTTCGTTTGATTGGAACATAAGCGGGTATGCATACTGCATTACTGCAACAGAAGGAGGTCCGTCCTCCTTGTAGTGTAGCGAAGGGTCAAGGCGGCGATACCATTCGTAAAGCTGTTCACTCAAACTGTTGATTTGAGCCATCATGTACTGATTTTTATTCCTATATCGAGGTCAGCTAAATACTGTTTCTGCATCTGTAAATGGTCAGAAAACGGATAAAACGTACAAGCCCTCGCAGATGCACCCGACCAGCTCTAGTAAAGAGGCCCAGGCACCAGCTAATCGGCAATTCCACGGCAAGAAGAGATTTTCACAAGACAGTCGAGGGACAGTCACGGTTTCATCGAGTACTAGAAAAAAAGATCGGCCCAGATACAGGCCCCAAAGCCTACATACAGAAGTAAACCGTTAGGTGTGTCGTGGAAAGTAGGAGTCTCGGAAGCGAGAAACATACCTATCGAAGACAACACATCCCCAGAAGGTGATCTGTCGCGCTTCCACGTCTATTTGTGGCAGATTTAGATTTGAAGGGTCTCGGTGAAGGCCCAGTTCAATCGCTAGGCGACAAGCAGCACTTGTCAAAGACAAGCCCTTCATATCGTTAGAGAATGCGCAGTATATAACTGATAGTAATAGTAATGACTGAATTGTCGTGATCTGAGGCTGCTTTCTTTCCTCTTCCAATAGTCTTGAAGCTGCCGCGAATAGACATTGCTGCCCTGCCATCGGTGACGATATTTTACCCCTATATGCAGTATCTGGAGGCAGAACCATGGCACGTATCTCTGGTCGACTCGATATCCGTGCCGCACATGCCATTACGCAATAGAGCAAAGCTTTGCTGTAGAATTGCGTTTTCCCAGCGGCCATGTCACGTTCGAAAGCGCCCTTATGGAATACCTGCAGTTCTGTATGTTGGTACTTCCAGTATAAATTCAACAAATAGTCCTCGGTGTCCGGATCAACCTCAAAGTCGCCATTGTCAGGCGAGCCTTTTAAGTTACCTCCCCAAGTCTCAAGAGCAGACCATGCTTCATTATCGTTGGTTTCGTCAAGTGCAAGGTGCAAGCTCGAAGTCGGACCAGCATATCTTATTGTGCCATCTAGTTGATACCGACCATCGCACAGACGGGAAATGATATTAGTTGGAAACGGCCTGTTAATTGACGGTTTCGGGTAGGATCTATGAAACTGATTGTTGAGATCATAAAGCGTCATTATCTCGCGCGCCTGCAGGTTGCGATGGTATTGACTTTCACGGAGATTCTTCTCTAGCTCTTCGATGCGATTGTGTAGTTCTCGGATGTACCGCTTGGAGGACGGTCTAGAGATCAAAGGTTACCAGGCAGTTCCCAAAAATTCATGTAGTAAAACGCGAGCAGACCTTTTTCGTTCGTCGACCTCGGGCCCGGGGCACGGTATTCCAAGTCTTTTGCATTTCTTACAACCGCCATTTTCTGGCTGGCACTGCAATGTGCACAATTCTGTTAGCAAACAGTTTTCATAAACCACACCGATCAATATCCGCACAGTACAGAATTTCTTACCTTGATCTTTTTTGCTCGGCAATTCAGACAAGCCAGCGTAAGGACGGAGCCCGACTGCTTGACGACCCGCGTAGGCCGAGTTTCCTGAGCATCATAATAGGATGACGGGGAGTGACGAGGATATGATTGAAGTTGAAGTTGAGTCCTTGCCTGAGTTTGCTGTGCCGGTGGAAGGGGAGGGTGGTACACGTCCAGGTTACTATCATTATTAGAAGGTCGAAATGGTTGCTGTCGAAGAGATAGGACCGCTGATGGTGACGGGTGTAGTGTCGGCTGCAGCTGGTGCTGGTCATGCAGATGGGAGACGGGTATATGTCCGTCTTCCCATTTCAAATTGCCCTCGTTCAAGTTAATATTACTATTAATATTATTATTGTCCAGGTTACTAGCATTCTGCGGCAGTGACACCGAGACAGAATCGACCTCCGGCATCAACGGTATGCAGGCGGAGGGATAGTAGAAGCTGGAGGGCTCCATCGCGGGCGTTGAGACATGGGGCTTCGGCGGACGTTAGGCGGTCGTTTAGCGCCAGCGGAGCTTAGGGTTCGACAGCACGGAGAACAAACACCGCTAACACCAACGACGACGACGACGACGACGACGACGACGGCTAGATGGACAGGCAGGAGTGGGATAAGGTGCAAGGTTGTAATAATAATGAAAACAAGTCGAAGACGCCGATTCCGATAGGATGCGGATTGAATAAGCAGCTAGCTCTATGCGCTCGGGGCGCGGATTGATAAAACTCTCCCAGCCAACTTCCAACTCGGCCTTGTGGCAAATCTGATGCAGGCTGGATGGATCACTCAAACCAGTCAGGTAAGTCAAGGTCTTATCATGTTATTGTTCATTCGGGTGGGTTCATAGACGCTCATGCGTCGGCAGGTTTAATCAGAATTATCTGCTCCGACACTTGTTGGTTTAAAGACGCTGCCTCTCCCGCTAGAAAAGCAGTCGAATCCCCCAGAAATAAAGAAAAAAAGGCCAGAGGCCCAGTATATGGCCCTCCAATCCTGCGCTTTCCGGGGTGACAGATTGTCGTATCTGGTGGCTTAACAAGCTCTGCCTTATTCGTCAGCAACCTTCCTACGTGCAGGTCCCCGTCCCTTGGTCATGCTACGAGTGGTTTGACTGCATTATCGACGTGTCGTGACCGCTCATTCGTGCATGCGATGCATCCCGAGTCTGGTGCTCACTCAAAAGAATCACGCAGCCAATTGTTGCGCAGGCCAGGCCGCCCTGATTGTTTTCCTTTTAAGCTTCCTTTATCACTGTGTTTTGGCCCATGGACCAGCTCTGTCATCGGTGCCATGTCCTAACTAGCTTCTTCTCGTTACTGTTATCACGTTCTGCCCTGCGTTGATTCGTCGGTCTCGGTTCATTCGTCCCGAACGAATTGCTTGCTCCCGAGGAAAGCCTTTGTTATTCTTTTTATAAAAGTTAGCAATAACCTTGGAATGTTTTGAAATCATTTTAAGTTTGAGTTGGTACCACAACCCAATATCCCTTCTTCTACTTGAGACTCCGACGCCGACGGACTGCTGACAAACAGCCGCTTTGCATACAATAATTGACAAGCAGAGAGAGATATTTCGCGGCGAAGTTGATCTTGAGAAAAAAAAGTTTCATCCTTCTCACGTTGTCGAGAGCATTTAATCCGGATCTTCAACAGAAAAATCAAAGCCCGGTTGATCGGCGCTGGAGATATTGGAGCAATAAGCTTTTCTTGGTATTGGCAAAGCCTCAAAGGCCATCTTCTTGTATAGTTCTCACCGCCATTATTATTACCTAAAACTCTTCATTGTGTGCTGCGCAAAACCCAATTGCCTGTCAAAAAATATTCCAGCTGAGCGGTACTTCGCATGAACTGTGTCACTCCTGAAAGATCGACCACTATCTCTTGTCTCCTAGGTTATTTATACTGGTCCGGAAATTTTACACAAAAAGCTCTTTCTGGGGTGGAGACGCTTTCATCATAATACTACGACTAAGTAGTTTAAAGTTACTTTGTTGGTGCCCATCAGCGGGGTCCCCGTTAGGGACCTGAAATGCTTGATTCAAGGATCGTCCGCTAGGCTTCATGACAGTTTTGCCATGCCTGAAACTTGAAAGATTTTCAGGCACGTTCTGGCTCCCAGAAGAAAATTAGGTCCTTACGAGAAATTGTAATTTCTAAGTACAGTACATACAGTGCTTGTCAGGTAATTCATAAATGTGATTGTGCTACCTGACCTCCAATCAACGATAGTAGTATGCCATTGAGTATACAGACAGGCAGCCTACATTTCGCATCATTATTGAATGGGATGGGGAAAGTGCATTGATCAATGATCAACGACAAGAAATAAATTGAGATTTTAAACTTTTCAATCAAACCATAAGGTGCAGCTCAGCAGTGAGTCTGAGTCTGTGACCTATTTTACGCCACGGTTCTTTCTGGTGGCTGCAGAACCTTATCTATATATAGACTATTTTTTCCATCCCCCAGCAGCTGTTTGAGGTTTGAGCCCGCCTCGGGGCCGATTATCTCCGATAATTATTTGGCAGATCGCCTGCCATTCGTGGAGGTGTTCCATGGTGACATTGGATATCTTTGCATGCTGGTAGGATGACCCAAAACATTGTTGGAAAACTCGCTACATAACTTGCACCCTGCTCCATACATAGACAATAGCATCAGATATCTTCGGAACGAATCTGTCCCACTTCTGTGACTTCTGTCAATTATCCCAGCGCTGTGCAACAGAGACTATATATATAAGCACAGTACCTTCATACTATGTTCCAGTGCTCATTCTATGTAGTACCCAAGATCTCCGCCATCAGCTTCTCGTTGGGTGAAGCCATTACCTAGAAAGTTCCATCGATTCTATGTCACGATTGGAATTAGCGGATTGAAACTTAAGAGATGCAGTTAACTAGGAAAAGGAGAGGACAATTGACACCGACCTTGCTCCGGTATGTAATGTTGAAATCTTCCCCGCGAATATGTTGAATCATCTCTTTCTGTAACGGCCAAAAACCTTTTAGTTCCATCTGAGCAATTAAGTGGATAATAGTACCCCTTACATAGTGCATTATGCTCCCAGGATACAGGGCGGTAATTCGCCCGTCTACTCGACCATTCTTATACCAGCTCCTGGGGCGAGGAAGGGGATAGTCAGTTAGCTATCATGCAGGCAATGGATATCAATAGGAGCATAGCATACCTGCAACCGCCGGCCCAAACCGTCCTCTTCAGCAGCTCATCCCCCCAAACATTCCAGTCATTTTGGACGTCTTGTTTGACGTCAAAGGACCTATAGGCAGTAACGAAGACACAGTGAGAATAATTCTTCAAGACACCATATGTTCCAAAGTGTAAATAACGACACATACTTTATATCCTCACTTGCTATTTTGATCAGCCACTTGATAATGTAATTCGCAGACCAATCAGTGGCGCCAGACAAACTTCCGTGACCAACTGGTCCTGCCGGCCCGTTGAAAATAAAGTAGTTAGGCTGACCGCTGACTGCAAGGGAAAAGTAGCTAGTGGCATCGTCTGCCCACTCCTCAGCCAAGGAGCGTCCATCTAGGCCGAGCTGTTTCCACCTGGGTATGAACGAGACGTCAAAGCCAGTGGCGCAAACTATCGCATCGTACTCGCGCTCGGTGCCATCGACTGTCTTGATTCCGGTTTGCGTAATGGTTTCAATGGGCTCAGTGACTAGATCTGCGTTTGATTGACTTATTGCACCTAGATAACCGGTCCCTGGTGTGAGACGGCGGCCTTTAGAACGAACTGTTAGCTGGCCGTCTTCTAAATTCCTCATGTGGCTTTGCCCTACATCCAAGGCTCCAGTCGGGGATAATCTTATCAGCAAGCTTTTTGTCCCCGTTTAGAAGTTTGAGCATTAGACTCCTGGCTTCATCTGTTGCCTTATTATTGGAATCTGAACCTTCGATTAGCTGTAAAATCAGTCAGCAGCTATCTCGTACATGGTTGTAATAGTATGTATTGGGCCTACAGCTTCATAGAAGTGGTTAAAAGCATGTGCAATTGCTCTCCGGTGTGCATTTAGCAGCCCTAAATCATTTCGAAAGTTCTCTTTTTCTTCGTCCGTGTCTGCGTCTCTGAGTTGGCAAACAATAAATTTGGGAGCGGGAGTAGATACGGAATGAACCTACATGCAGGGTTTTTCCCCGGCTCTTTGGACAAATTTTCCGCAAATTGAGCGGTTATCCACTAAATGGAGGTGAGCCAAACTGCCCATGGCGAAGTATACATTCCGAAAGGTCCCGTATAAAGTCTATAAATTAGGGGCTGTAGCTTACCGTCTTCGAGCGAGCAAAATTGGTCACATGTGCGGCAACTTTCTGTATCTCTGGCACAATCTGTAGTCCCGATGAACCGTTACCAATCACAGCGACCTTCAAGCCGGAGAGATCATATTCATCTCTCCAGTCAGCTGAGTGACACATAAGCCCCTGAAAATCAGAGAGCCCTGGTATGTCCGGCCATTTCCAGTTGCTGCCCGCATGTGTCAGCGCACGAAGAGCATTATTGCCAGGGCTTGATCGAAAAAGCTTACTTAAGGAATCCAGAACCGTTAATAAGAACATCACACCAATCATCAATGGTACGGCCGTCCTGTCGAATTTGAACAGCCCATTGACCTTTTTCGTTATCCCAGATGGCCGACGTGACAGTTGAATTCAACCGCACATCCCGATACAGATTATGATCGCGAGCTATTCTCTTTAGATATTCTAATATCTCACCACCAGTGGCGTAACTGAAGGATATCAGCAAGCAGAAAATAATATCATGTAGAATCGGAAAGGGATCTCACAAATTATTCCACTCTGGATTCGGGAGATCTAGCAACGTGTAGCTGTGCTGCAACCAAGGACAATTAGGGTTGAAACGAATATATGTCCTTTTTTCAACGACTCACCGCAGGTACATCACACGCCACCTGTGAAAGCATCAGTCATGTTTTCTTCTGCAATGAAACGATGGGGAAGAACTTACCCCTGGGTACCTATTTTCATACCACGTTCCGCCAATCTCGGGCTATAGGAGAGATCATCAGTGTCGGTTGAACTGATATGCATTGCCTGAGTTAAAAAAAAAAAACAAAAAAAACAAAAAAAACTCACGTTCTTCTCGTATAGTACGTGGTCAATGATGTCGTCGAGTTTGAATGTCCTTTGGATCTTATTTGCTAATGTGAGACCTAGACCACGTCAATACTATACAAAGGCCCATATGCTGGTGGTATCAAGCCGCTTCCGGCTAGCTGCTTCAGGTCGGTTTGCGTGCATTCAATGGGTGGCGGCCAACTGGGACGGGGGATTGTAAAGGGGATAAAGGAGGAAAGGGCTGGTTCTTTCGGGGAAATATAAAGCGGAAATGATATTTATCTTTTTATCATCTTCGGTAGGAAAAGCACTGGCGACTCACCACTAAAGCCAGCACCAATACTAATGACCCTAATTTTTCTGGAGGGCTTCCCAAGCACTTCTTCACGAATGGGAATCCGATTGGTGGGAGTAGGTTGGGTGCTTGTCATGGTGTGCCTCCATTCCGCATTGTCGATGATCGGCTTGCCGTTGGGTTGCTGTTCGCAATGTTCGGGAGTATGTAGGGATTCAGAGGGCGTAGGAACTGGTTGAGGCGAGCCCTCAGCCATAGTTAATAACGGAGTATTTTTCCGTTGATCGAATTCGACAATGCGATTTCTACTTCTCGATAATGTCGGTATCAGTAATTATTTTATCGAAAATGCAGCTAATCGTGTGGTCAGCTTCAACGCCGGGGTATGCTGTACTAGCAGTAAGCGCAGCCCTAACCGGGCCGACTTTGGTGTCGTTCAAGTAAGCTTATTTTGACTTCCCTTGACAGTTTTACCCCGAAACAAAGGTTGCATCCGCCCGCAGTTTGGAGTTTGGAAAAGACGACAACAGCTCTCTCTCGGAGACGACAAGATAATCTGGACGGAGGGAAACCGACAGACACGACCTTGGATTTCTCGGACATGGCATGCGACGTTCTGTCCCTTAAAAACCCCATTTCTGAAAGGTCTATCAGAGCCTGTGCAGCTTCTGACCCACTGGAAAAGCGTCAGTGTTCGCCATTGTTTGTGATACTCATCACTGTCGGACTTTGACGTCCGGTTACATCTTCTCTACCACGCCTTAAGCCCCGGTCGCAGTGGCTTCGGTTTCACTTATCAACTGACAGGATAAGGCCGCTAACTGCTCCAGGCTAGCATCGTGCAAAGTTAAAAATGTACATATGTTACTCCAAGACCTGTCGGGCTTCTTCCTTGATACTAGGATTCTTGCTACGGGATATCAGCGGACGAATAATAATAGCCTGCCACCTGCGTGCATAAAGCATCCTGCGGATCGCCATGATGTGAGATAATTCGGGATTGACATCCTATTAAAAGTTCGCCTGACTCGACTGCGGAGGACTTTGTCCGACAGTATTCGCAAGTTGACGCCCTTGCTTTGTCTTCGAATGTATGATCTCGGCTAGTGGGACACCCGTGTGCCTTCTTGAAGTTTCCATTGAGTCATTCACGGCAGAAATTGACCGGATAACGAATAGACGCATGCTCCGTACTACGGTGGATGAGATCGAAACCTGGTTCTCCGGCCCGGCCGCTGCAGACAAACGTGTGTACGCCACTGGTGACAGATTATCTTCTGAAGGCTAGAGCCTAGAGCCCAGCGTCTTTTCGAATCTATAATATGTACAAGGAATTATTCAGTGATGGTATCTTCTGTGAGGATCACGAAGACTTGCCGATAATCTAGCCATCGCAACCCTGTTTCCGTCTATGAAGAGCCGGCTCCAGACTCCAAGCTACGCAGCAGATCCTGGGGCCAAAATGCTGAGATAATGATGGCTAAATCGATTCTAGTGCCGGAATGTTCGATAGCTGTCTGAACGTACTGTACAGGTACATGTACATGTACATGTACATACACGTGCATATTCCGTCCTCGATGGACTAAATGCAGGGTCCGCTAAGTCAACTGGGAAGGAACTTCTCAACTATCTTGCGAGCCCGGGTAATCTACTAACTGACAAGTGCGCTATTGCTCTGATTCGGAAGGGTAGTGACAGACGCTCTGATGATACCAAAATATAGTACTAGTATCTTGTATCGTCCTTCTCGTTCATCCCGCACATTTGTCTCCGCGCACGTTCTAGTCAAGGAGTAAGGCTACTATCTAGCCGATCATATCTGGGGTCTATCAGCATGGTATTTCAAACAACGGATCATGCATTTATGAATCATATAAGGTTTTTGCTCTCCCGCAACTGTCCACCAGGCTCCGCCATTGTTCCTACACTCATAGCCTCACAAAAGCCACTCGTAAACCAAGCTCCGGGCTCAGCTCAAACTCAAACATAACGGTTTCCCTTCCCCTACAGAAGATAAGGGAACGGAAAACACCATTAAAACTGAGAAAGGGGGCGGGCTGGGCGGATTGTCGAAAAGCCATCGGCTAACCTCCCCGCCCCCATTACCACGCGCCAAATCGAGGTGCCCCAAACAGACCCCAAACCAAAGCTGCGACAACCGTTTTGCCCAGCTGGCAATTAGCAGTGAGCCCACCAAGTGACCTCCCCAACTGCCGTCATCCCAGCAAAACCACAATACACCGGATAAGAAGCGCCGAAACTGAGCTCGTTCATCGAACACCGTCGCCTTCCAAGCCTGATTGTCGTGCCAAATTTCTTTCTCCTCTTCCTCAACGTCACACTTACCCATGCTGAATTATTCGGTCAACTCGACTTTACCCAGTTACTTTTCAATCTCTGAATCTTTTTCTTTTCGTGAGTAGCACGCGAGCTCCGGCGTGCTACGATAACATGCCAGTCAAACCCCATATTACCGAGTGCTTCCTTTCTATGCATTTTCGCCTCTTATACACAGTCTATAAGTCATGTAGCTGACAAGCCGTGGATATCAGAACGGCGCTTAAGCTTTACTACAGAAGTTAGCCGCATTCTCTCTTCATACCGATCGTCCAAGGCAAAGGAATTGGATTTATGACATACCTGAGCTCTGGAAGCTGATAAAATGAATCAAAGAGGGTAAAGAGGAAGGCATGGTCGACACAATCGAGCAACATACGCGAACGCCATGCTATGCTGCTCTAAACTTCGCCCCCTAAACCGACTAGCTATTCTGCCCAACACGCCTGCGAGCACCTGAAACTAATGTTTGGACATTTTTAGCCACTGCTGCGGTCATTGACTGGTTGTATACATTCGCAAACCGCTTAATGGCAATTAACGCCAAGTTGCAAAAGGTCTCTACGACGATCATCACTCAGTATGCGTATTGCGCCGTGGGCCTGCGATGAGGCACATACACGAGCCCAGTATCAATGTGGCTCTCGAAAGATGTGTCTCATTATTTTCTTACACATTTGGTGGATGTCCCCGTTCTCGAAATGACTTTTTGGGATTCCGTTGCGGGCACAACCATGGACGAAACTACGCCGACTACACTTATATCTTACCATCCGTAACATGATGGCTAATCCAGCGTCTATACCCCATTCACGATTCGAGTATTAACTGTGCACAGTACGCCCCATGCAACCTTCCCTAGGGTCTGACACCAGTCCCCGTTGATAGGTTGGCAGAGGAGTAATTGGGTTTCTCCGGACTGTAATCGGGGAACCCATATGATGTAATAGTCCGAATTGTTATAGACTTATATGCAATATAAGATATTTTGCATATTATCTAGCTAAGCATACAGGAAGAACGTTGGTAGGTCGCGCGCTCCATTGAATGAAACACGAATATATCACAGTCGCTCTCTTGCATCGATTGCCAATAAAGGTTTTTTTACATTCTAGGGCCGCTTTGGTTATACTTAGCTTCTAATGCCATTCTTATTCTGTCGGTGCACTGTTTATGCGGTAATACCAATGACACCTAAAAGTACGTTTCAAGTTAGCCTACTGGCCCGTACAAGTAGGCTCTCAAAACTGCTACTTAAAATACGTACCGCAAGCGGGGCGGGCACCAGCATTGCCGGTCTTCTTGGATTCCTCGTTTCCGCCCTTTCCGAGATCGTCAGTTCCAGCATGGACGACGACGGTGCGCTGGAGAAAAAGAGAAGAAAGCAGGTTAGCGGTCTCTCAATGAAGGCAAAAAGGAAAGGCATGACTCACTCCAAGGACGCTCTGCTCGCCAATGAGCTTAATCAGCTTATCCTCGATGGTGCCAGTAGCATTGCCCTGGGCATCAGTGGTGAGATTGCCCATATCTCCAACGTGGCGCTCGGCATCGGAGGGGGCACCGTGGGATTTGCCGAAGGGGTTGACTGTTGGCAGTTAGGATAGGGTTAAGAACGACATCTCAATGTCATATGTAAAATCCAGCAGGAAGAACCTACAGTGAGGACCGGCAGAGGTGCAGCCATTGGTGTTGTCACCAAACTGGTGGATGTGGAAGCCACGCTGGGCATTTGGGTCGTTGCCGGTGAGGTTGTATGTGATGACGGTGTTGGAAGACTCGGAAGCCTGCTCGAAGGTTACGGTGCCCTTGACATTGGAGTCACCACGGAGAACAGCGACTGCGAGGGAAGCATGTGTCAGCTAATTGCTTAATTCTAGGCTGATATAAAAAGGAAGATTTAATGGAAGATTGCCATGGATTCAACCGGATTCAACACAGGGGGGTGGGGCAGAAATCTGCTCATCAGGGAACGATCCGAGAGATCACTCCCTCCATCTAATAATAAATCAATCTACCAGATCCCCAGAATGCTTATTTGCTGGAGCCAGAGGACCTTGGGTGAAACTACAGGGCTGGTTGATAGGTGGATTGGTAGACATTCAAGGACCTTAGGACGAAGAGGGGCAGTAGCCCGGGGGGGGGGGGGTGTGGAAGAAAAGGAAAACAACAAACAGACTTACCGGCCTTGACCATTTTGACGGAATTGAGGGGTAGATGAGATTGATAGAGTTTTGGATTGGATGAACGTGGTGTGTGTGTGTTCTGAGGAGATGATGATGATGATAGAAGAGGAAGAAGAGAAGAAGAAGAAAAAGAAGGGGGAAATGGGGAATATCGGTGATTCCTTCTGTTTTGCCGGCAATGATGATGTTGGTCTTACCGCTTTAGGCAGGTGAGGGTGGGGGGGACTACTGAGTCAGCACCCCGCCATGCCAAGCCACGTGACGTCATATCCCGTGACTGCGGTTTAGTCAGCAGGCCAGTTTCGGCCTCGGCTCTTTCCTATTCGGGGCATCAATAGAAGAGACATCGACATCTCTTGAGGAAGTTATCTGTCTTCTTGTTTATTATCATCATACGACATATCTCAATGCTGTTTTGCTCTCTCTGGTAACAAAATCAGTACTGACAACCATTGCTTGTTAGTAGTAATAGTACTACTAGTAGGTACAGGTACTCGTACTTCAAGTTCACTCTCAGACTATCAGATCTACTAGTATATCACTGGCAGAGTTGGAACAAAATCACCTAGTCTTCTGATTCTCCTGGGCAAAAATCTTCTCCTTTTTCATGGTATCATTGAGATTGATTTTTGACGCAACTGATGACCTGTCATATATGTGCTCCTTTTCATCCTTGATATCTGGCCTCCCCTAGGAGAAGCCATTTTGTTGGCCCTAAATGCCCCTGCAGCCGTGCGCTTAGGCCATGAAGAAATTACATTTATTCCTTGCATGGACCATATTTACTCTTTAGCTGTCTCTCCAGGCTGATCACTCTAAGCCAATGCCCTAAGACTCAGTTATAGTGCCTGAGCCTCTCTAGTCTCTGGTAAAGCCAGATCTTGCGTCCTCAACCGAGGATATCAAGGTGACAATTGAGGATTTTCGAAATGAACCGAAACGCCACGGTCCCAAATATTATTCCCTGGATGCCATACTGGCATCTTTTTCGTCTTCTATGCCAGTTGGCTTTTTCTGCCTTGGAAGCCAGCCGTTCCCAGAACACCATATATATGCTTTTTATTTGTCCCTCCGCCATCATGTGTTCAAACCTCTGAGAGAAGCTTGCGGGAGAGCCGCTCCGTTCCATCACAGCATAAGTTGCAGTTCTACGGATTCAAATATGGGATCTGAGAACCAATAAAAAGGCTCTTATGCATATACCCCACATGGAAACGTTATTCTCCGATATTCGCATGATAATGCCAACGATCGATCCAAAACACACAGCTCCTACGCACAAAATTCCATGTTGTACATTTTTAGCATCCAGATACCTTGCCGCGATCCAAAGATCACTATTCTCCTTTTCTCCACGAATTTACCAGTGGTTGATGATGTCTGCCAAGACACAAGCAGGCCAAGAAGCACAGGGATGGCAGGTCTTAAGGGCGAGAACAAGAGGCCCAGCGCAAAACCTGCCACGCTGAGGCCCTTATGGAACAACTGATCAATTCTACGACTTGCTTTAGTCAAGTAAATATCTCAGATGCATCGGCCAGATAGATAGCTTTGATGTCATCACCATGTGCTTAGCGCCCGAAAAGAGTGAGCCTTTGCCGCTGCCGTTTCACTCGTTGTTGATGCTCGAGTCCCTGACATCCCTGCACAAGAAGAACAATACGGAGGTCGCTTCAAAAAGTTCTATTCAGTGCCAAGGATACAAGCTGAAATTCTGATACGAGCTTACCTGGAGGTTAGGCTATGGCTTTTACTAGTAGATCAGCAAGCCACAGGCGGTACCAGCCCTAAAGCTCCTCTATAAGCTGAGCCTAGATGGAGCGGCAATACTTTATGCTGGTATGAGCATTTCACCAATGTTACTAGCGCTTGAACGAAACTTTTTGAAGCGACCTCGGTAGGTTTTTGCTTGCGATTGTTCTCTGCAGCATTAGTGGCTTCTGCGATTGGCTGGTTTCTGGTTGATGACCATCTGGTTGTTGTGGAACGATGCCGTCTGAAAAGCGATACGTTGCTTATTACCACTCGGAACGGGTACGGCGGACGGTTAGTGGACTCGGGACAAAAATAAATGGAAAACTATTTTCACCTCAACCATTCCACTTTGTAAACTGTATATTGTCTATTACTCGTAATTTACTAGTCAATAGATCTTATATCAAAGATATTAGTATTTCTAGTATGCAGGGAAGTCTTTAAAAAGATATTATAGAAACTGATGAGAAAATGAGCAGAGATAAATCTTCTTTTATGAGCAGTAGCTCTACCTAGTAGTGTTGCTGATTTGTCTTGTGAAAACATGCTCACACTTATAGACAGCTTCAGAGAGATTCAGAGTCTTAACTAAATCTAGTTAAGTCAGTTAAGCATGCTAGGTGCTTGTCACGGTCACGGGACTGTTGGATAAGTAAGCTGCGCTGGGACAACG
>PDNB01000137.1:0-77797 GCA_002573585.1 Helicocarpus griseus UAMH5409 | reverse complement strand
AACAGAGACCGCCAAAATTGATGAGAAGGCTCGCAAGGAGGATGCTAAGCTTCAACGTGCCATTCTTAAGGAGCAACAGGATGCTGAGGCTGCTCAGCAGAAGGCTGAACAAGAGGCTGCTCGTCAAGCCGCTGCCAGGCAGCGGGAGGTTGATAAGGCCGTTAAAGCTGCTAAAAGGCAGGCAGAGAAGGTAGAAAGAGACGCCCGGAAGGCAAAGATACAGCAAGAGAAGAATGAACAAGCCACTGCACGCCTTGAGGCGCGGATTTCCAAGCAGGCCTCCCAAAGCCCTCAAAAACAGCCTTCTAAACATGCAATTACAGCTTCAATCTCTCATATAACTACCAGCCGACCTTCTAAACGCGATAATGAAGTCCCAAATGAGATAGAAGTGCCTGCAGTAGCAAGCAGTTCAACTACCACTGCTACTACAACTGCTGGGAGGTCAAATTCTTCCAATTCGCGAGTTCCACGTTCTGGGCGTATTATTAAGCCGAATAAACCCTTTCTGAGTTAACCATATATATTTATATGGTCTACTCCACCTGTAATTATAATGTTTAATATTTAATATGAATATGTTATCGTGTTGTTGAGTTATCGTTGAAATTAATTACTGCTTGAAGGCTGAATTTGGTGGTCGTTAAATGGGAGTGGTCGCTGAGTGGTGGATTACGTTACTAGTTAGTATTGAACTTCCGTGCTCCCCCAACCTCCTCGTATTCATTTTCTTTCTTTGTTTCCTCGCTTCTCCTCTCTTCAAGGGTATCGTAGGTTCTCCTGCGCCTGCTCGTTTATATACTGCCTGCAACTCTTCATCCGTGTCATGCATGTTCAGCGTCGATTTCCTGACGTACACTGGATCTGGGGAGGAGGCATTTCGTTTGTGTATGAGATTCATCCTCGCATTGTTGTCAAAGTCCCAAGGCCAGGGGAGTTTGAGAGACAGCAATTCCAAAAGGAACTTAAGATCTATGAGATCTTCTCGCAACACCCGCTGTGTCCGTCTGTGGTGCAGTGCTTTTACTATACAAGCAATGGCATCTTCCTAGAATACATGAGAGGTGCGGCTCTATTGTTGTTGGCTTATACTAGCATGTTACAAATAGCTACTGACTATGCCACTAGATGCCTCCCTTTCTTCCAGAATACAAAACAATCATGTTCGGGATCAGCAGTCTATAGTGGTTACAAAAGTGAACAAGTTGGAACCCTTGCCCCTGCGAAAGGAGTGGATGAACAGCCTTGCTCAAGCTGTTGCTTTTCTTGAGTCACTCAATCTTGCTCATGGTGATCTACGACCTGAGAATATTCTTCTTGATTGCAACCAGCTGAAACTGTCCGATTTTGATTGTACTGCAGAAATTGGAACACATTTTGAAGCTTGCATAGCTCCATATGGAAGGGTACTTAACAGTAATGAGGCAGATCAAGGACAATGTGGGATATCTGGTCTCTTAGGCCCTCGAACAGAGCAGTTTGCCTTTGGCCCCTTGTATTACCTGGTAAACTACGGCTTTGAGGTCTACGGGGATCGATGTCTTACCGAGGATCCTAATGAGCATGGACCTAAGGTTGTGGACTTACTACAGAATATGGAGTTTCCAAACCTAGATGACGATCGATTGATTGACAATATCATTGACAAATGTTGCACAACAAATATTCCACTATCGAGGAACTGGCTGCAAGCACACAAAAGCTTCTTACAGACGAAATCGAGGGGGAAGTAATCGCTGAAACAACCTCCACCACCCTATGGCCCATGAATATTGGCAGCATAATTGGTGGGCTATGGTGCAGCCTTCGGGACTGGCGGCCGTTTTCGCGACAGAACAACAAAGACGACGCAACCAAGACTGAAGTAGGCAATGGCAGAGAATCCAATGACGGCAGCTGTGACAACGTGGACAAAGATCACTTGACAGAAGATTTCTTTTCAAAGAAGGCGTTGTGTCAGGACTTGGAAAAGCGTGAGCTTCTTCACCTGCTGTCTTCAGGTGAACCTAAACAGCTTGGCTTCAATTTTGATTCGTATAGATATGAGTCTTGAGCTACGGGGGAGTAGACACAACTCTAAAGCGCGAGTCTGCGTAAGGTAAAATAAGATTACCTGGGGTAGCTAGGTTGTGGGAAGTGCTTCGCAATATATAGCCTGTTTCTACTCCCGCCGAGTTGAAAACCATGGTCTCGTCTCTCCAACGAATCTGGCTTATGGCTCACTCCAAGCCCGACCTGTTTCACGATACGTTCTCATCTTCCTTTAGTTGTTGAGTACAGTTATGTACTTTTCCTCCACGATTGCTCGCTGTTTCTGCTGCATCTACTTTCCTCAAGCAACACTTCAACCTCAAAACCACTTTCCCATCCCAAAAAAGGCATGGCCCGGAGTCAGTAAAACGATAGACAACCCGAAACAAGACCAATTTGATACCAACTATAATTATCTCACAACCTCCACGAGGAAAGTATACCGCATAATCTATTTGTGCCTACGAAAGGTGCGAGTGCTGGTGTTCGTTTGTATGTTGATTTCATGCCCAATATAGACTCCAAGACCATGCATTCTTCATGTACACAGACGCCTCCCCGCAGGACATGGCCTGGGCTCCATGCAAAAATTCGCCGTACTTTCAAGGATCCATGCATGGTCTCCGTACAATAGCCGCAATGATGTAAAGTTGAGCACCTGCTGGAGCAACGTAGCATTCTGAGTTGATGTTTGTGGTGTGAACATAGTACTCTCCCAGGCCGCCACCTTCGCCCTATCTGCCAAAGAGATGGAGACCCTTAGATGGAGCCTCTTTCTATTATTATGGAGTGTTGGTTCTTGGATTTTGCTGAACCTGACGCGTTCCGCGCTGTTGCGCTACCTCAGCCAAGGTGCCAAATTTTCACCGTGGTTCGCAGCGGGTTTTATGAGGAGAACGGACGCAGGCTCTTTCGCTTCTGGAAGGTTGAAAAGCCGGGGTTCGATCAGCACTTCATAGATCTGGTTGAGGAGAATGACGAGGTTTGATCCTGCTAAGAGGATTACTGGTCCTGGGGCGCTGGCGCACAAATGGCTTGCTGATGTTAAGGGATGAATTGCCCCAGTCCAGCCCTACGGGCCCGTCCGTCAGCTCAAGGTATTTCGTCACCACCTCGTGCAGAATATAAAATTTGAAAAACATGGTCCAAAAAACATTACAAAAACATTACAAAAACATTACAAAAACATTATATAAAGAATAATATTTTTATAAAATCAGCAGTCAAAAACTTCTTGCTGAATAAATGGTGAAACAGAAAATGAGAAGAAAGAGTAAAACAGAATTAAAAAAAAAAAAAGATGATTCGAAAAAGATGAGAATAAAGCAGCAAGTCTCTTGCACTAATTCAGATCAGAAACATCTGAATCTCACAGAAAGGACCTAGGTAAGTCAGAGATATTGGCACGCCCCACGTAAAAGGTAATGTACCTTTCAAAAACATATATTGCTCCACCTTCATAAAAGTACCATTTATATGGGAGGTGCCAGTATCTCTGACGAGGCACTGCGGCGTGCCACTGCCACACTGGTACAGTAGCATAAATTGAAGCAGTCCTTAGGGCTCTACGGGGCTAGTAATTCGGCCGCCCCACAGGGGTCGGGCCGTCGGGGACCTAGGGTAGAACTCCGCTAAGCACGCGCCAAGTCGGCTTAGAGCCTGATGCGGGGCGGCGGTGAGTTCTCATTCCGTCGGGACTCAGGATCGGAGACTCGGGAGTTCTGCAGCGTGCTCCGTATAGTTGCCGCCTATTTACATTTACTCCCCCGTTCAGCTACGTTAACTCAAATAGAAAGTTCAATATCTCCTGTATGAAATTGAGAGACTGTCACCTTTACTGCCTCAACTCTGCTGCTGAAGCCGGCGTGGAGACAGAAGGTGCAGGTCTTTGAATGGCATTTAAGAGCAAGGGGCCTTTGGCCATTGCAGTGATATTCAAAAGAAAGGCCTCTCTCAATAGTTTAAGCAGCCTACTCTCAAGGCTTCTTCACTTTCATGTGAAATACCCAGGTCGCTTTTGTCTCGCGCTAAAATCGCACTAATTTTATTTTAACTGTGGATTTAGGGGAGGTTTGGGCTTCGTGAGGCTTATAATATAGGCGAGAACACCTAGAGCTTAATTGAAGCCTTAACCACTTAATAGTGACCAGCTGCCTATAAGATAGTTAAGATTAGGGACCAGTTCAGCCAGGGAGCGGTGTGGTGCTTTTAGCGCCTTTAATAGTGCCTTGGCAAAACTTCACCTTCGTATAGATTGGGGGCGGCTGGCGGCGACGATAGACAGATAGGCAGGTAGGCAAATAGGCGTGATGTGGCCTTCAAGATAGTTAGCACGCGTCTGGCGGGAAAAAAGGGGTACTATTGTGAAAATGGTGAGATCTGTGGCGCCTCCGAACTTACCCATGCAAAACTAGCGGTATAACTCCAAAGAGGAAAGTCATTCTTATTATAGGACGGGGTAGTAATTTGAGGAATTAGCTGAACGGGATACAGTATATAGTTGCCCTTTGAGGGTGATCTGCGCGAAAGCGGGAAGTCTGTCCGAGCCGCAAGAGAACTTAGAAGTCTTCAATTGTTGAAAGCTTACCAAGCCCCTCCATGTCGGTTATATATCAACCACCTGTCGTCTGCAATGATCATGTTTTGTGTACCGGTATTTTTGTGTCTCCTGCCACTAATTGATTGGAACATCGCTGGCCGAGGGGGCCTTCTGTGCACGCAGCACGTTCCCAATCGGTAGCGTGGATAACATGGAACAGAGATCTAGCCGGGTTGGTAACCTATCATCTATGATATCATGGCTGTGTAACTCTCTTCCTCTCTCGTGACCGCGAAGCCCATGGTGCGATGTGGTGAAGCTGTACTTACTCGCATATGCAGTTTTCCTATCCTGCAGCAACTCTCTTTTCCCTGCATAGGTTAGAGCCCTATCTTCAAACTCCGAGGAGTTACATACCTAAAGAGGAGTATTGGCCATACCGGAGTGTATGTGCGGAGTAGCCCGACTAGAATTCATGACAAAAAAATTTCGGGTCTAGATAGACTGGAGTGTATCGATCGTCATGGTCCAGAGCCGATTCTAGCTTTTTATAGAGTCCACACAAAACAGGAACCTGCTACGGGACTTGAAATTGATGAAAGCAGCGTAGCGTAAAGACCACTCAAGTGATAAGACTGTGGGATCAACGCAGGCCTTATGGTACAAGGCCAAGACGAATCCCTGCATTATTGCTTGAAACCCACCCTGGTTCTAAATTGATCGGTGAATGTGGAACGGGTATGTGAACTGTGTCGGGATTGTACCCAGTTCGGCAGCGATGGGGTACCGTTTGTGTCACTCGATAACATACATTCAGATCAACAGATATAGGGGTATGTGCTCCATGAACTCACACAGTTCGCTGCCAATGGTCATTTGAATATATGGCGATCACTAAACGGTGGAATTTGTAGAAACCGGGGACAAATGCGCCTTAGTATATCAACGTATAGGATGAGAAGATTGACGAATAGAAAATTAATTCGGACGGGCCATATAGTACACTGATTCTTTCATTATTCTCAGACCGTGACATCAGTAAGAATGAATAGAACACAAATCTATCGTGACAAATGGGGGGAGGTACCGTTCACAGTTCACCTGTTCAACCGAGCTTTCCCCTGAGTCTTCACTTGCCCATCCATACCAAAAGAAAGGGTAATTTAACATGAAAATGAGACTCGATAATGTCACAAATATATAATGTTAGGGATGCGATTCATCTCATTCCTTTAAATTCCAGAATGCTCTTGTTGATAGATCGCTTCATTCACAATGTAATGATTCCATTGTCTGCAGGTCTTGTCCCAATTATACGGGATGTTGAGAGTCGATACAATATCCGAAGCACGCTCTAGAAATTGAACAGCTAGACCCTCGTGCGCATGCCATGCCTAGCGAGTAGTTAGACCCACCGAACCATTCATCGTATAGTTACGAACAATTTAACTTTCGTGGGAAAATTGAAAAGAAAGCCCTATATCAAAAAAGGAACCATCGACTTACAATATGGCAGTGGGCTAACCACGCACCCGGGTTATCAGTCGGAAATGCGATGACTACCCATCCAAGTTCAGGTAACGTAACCACATCGCGACGTGGCGGGTTTTTGAAATTGAGATATTCTGGTCCTGGGAAGTCCCCAAACCCGGAACCGAGGATCGAAAAGTCATGACCATGGACGTGGATGGGATGAGGGACGTTTACGGGGCTCTCGAAAAGATCTTGGATAATCCAGTATGTCCACTGCAATGGTTGTTAGATGTATGTCAATAAAAGGAATTGTCTACAACTGAGGGAAATTATCGCATTAAAACACGTACCACATCTTCTTGCGGTAATTCTATAATGTTGAGCTTGGGAGGGTAGCTGGTATTCCCGTCAAGGACATACTGAAGCGTTGGGTATTCCCAGTCTGTTTCAATTGGGATCCCATTCACTTTCCAGTGGACAATGTCAGAGTTGGGCGAAACAACTATGCGCTCGAAGGTAACGTTCAGATCTTTTGACTCTTCGGCGAAGTAATCAGATGGCACATCCACCGGAACGAAGGGAACAAGGCCCTGTTCGTCAACGCAGCTTTGCGTGTAATTGCTCCCGATTGACGTGGGATCGGAATATGGATCGGCACCTTCGTACCTGAAGATGCTTTTGATATTTCCATTCATTGCGTTTTCACCGCATCCGGCTTGAACCTCTGCTCTGAACCAGTAGTTATCAATTTCCTGATTCGCTTGGAAAACGACGTCATAGCGTTGGCCTGATAGCCCGTTAGCGAGTGCCATTTTTATAGGTCAAAACCATTTGCATACCGATCGCAATGAACAACCAGTCAGTCTCGTAAGGGATGATTGGAACAAAGTCGGCCGCAATCACTGTGAAAAGGTGGCTGTCTAAATGGACTTTAAAGTAGTTGTCCAGTGATGTATTTATTAGCCGTAATCGGTAAGTCTTGCCCTTTTCAATAGTATTCATATGGTATTTGCCGCTGCCGTTTGCATTCACCATGGTTCCGTTGATTAAACCGTTCTCGGCAATAGGCGGGGTGCCGATAAGTGAGTTTTCCCATGCCGTCCGGTAATACCAGTCTTGAATAGGCATTGCTCCTAGGTCAATATCGTAATTGGCGGAAGCTGGTCCTGATATCACGATTGACCCCAGAACACCGTCACCATACCTGCACAATTGATTTGAGCGTCACGGCCCGATGAAGTAACAAATAACAGGAAACCTACTGTACCGTATGATGGCTATGGTACCATGAAGTGCCGTATTGGGTACATTTGAATTCGTACGTTTTTGACCTCCCGGGGGGGATCGGACCTTTTGCATCATGAGTTATTCTGTGGTGGAACACTGAAACCCCAATGGTGGACATAAACCGTACATTCTGTAATCCCGTTCGTGCCATCTTGGTGGCTGGTATACTTCTGCCGAATCCCGTGCCAGTGTATGCTCGTTCTGTATAAAAAGATAGACCCCAATGAATTGCCATTAGCCAAATGAACAACGAATCCCCGGTAGGGTCCATTACCCACCCATTATGTTGTAAATTATTTTTCACGTGGATTCGGAGAGTATCTCCCCAGTCTGCAAATTGTTAGAAACAGTGTTGGCTGCCAGCAGATTCATTGACATACCCGCATATATAGTTGGGCCAGGAAACTGTCCGTTAACGGCCAAGACTAGCCTTTCATGACCGTCCGGGGCCATAGTCGTATTGCTTATCTCGAGATGATACTAGCGACAAAAATATCAACTACCAAGCTTTGTGGCGTTTGTTAAAAAGATAAAGGTATCAAACCTCCACCACTTTGCCGGTATCTGGCCACTTGACGCCAAAATTCGTGGCGATATCATAGTCTCCGTACCAACAGGCTCGGTTGGATGGACTGTGCTTGCAATTTTTATCCGATACCCATCCTGGCGGGCCTTTCTTGGGAATGGGATGATAAGCGTTCGATCGCGCGGCACATATTGGCAAGCGGAAAAGTATCCAAATGAGAAAGAGACCTATTGAAAAGGGTCGCATTTCGATACTTCGCGAAGCCATATATGTTCGGATCAATCAACTACTGAACAGGTTATAAACCTTTCAGCCAAGGAAAGGTCCAATATGCTGAACCTGTCAGAAAAGAGCCCAAACGAAGATTTACAACCGAACACTAACGGAAATAGAAAGGCAAGCAGGAGAGAAACGTGTGGTCATAACGAAGTTTTATAACTTTCACATGGCATTGCACTGAAAGAAAATATTAGCCAGAGATTGACATGGAAAGTACACGGATGGAAAAAGTACCAACACTAAAAGAATAAACGGAGTTGCACAAGATGTAAGCAATCAACGAGGCCGAAATTCGTTTAAGGAGGAGCAACGAAAGAATATTGGCAAGCATGCCCCGTTAAATTTAAAACCTCTTGAATGTCAGAGATTAAGGTCCGATCTAGAGAGAAACATACGAGAAATAGAGCCACCCAAATGGTAAGAGAGCATTAAGACATCGAAGCTACCATTAGCTCGTACCAGGACATGTGAGACTTTTCCTCGTTAACCATACGAGGACCACAGCCGTTATGGGTAAGTTTTGGGGGTATGGTCATGCAGATATATAGAAATACCATAACAATAAAATCCAGAGAAGGAAGCCCGTCAAGCATGCTTCAATGAGCCGAAAAGTATGCTATAATAAGACTGTGGCTCAAAGTCAATGAAAAGCCGACATTCTGGCTTCGAATGTCGAATCGAACGCCAAATTGCTGTAGGAGAATTCCAAAGGACGACGAAGAGATGCCAAGAGGAGTTGACAGTCAAAGATCCCTAGCCCCTGTTTCTGTTTAATTCAATAATCCTCGGGTGATAGGCCAAAGTTGTACACACATGTATACTGTGCTGTACAAGTTTGGTTCGCATGGAGAAAATGGACTGCCAGGCATAAGCTGCGTTGTAAATGATTTATAATAGGTAGAGAGATTTCTCTTTGTATTTGTTAATTCGTAAGTCCCTGTAGGTGAGGCGATGTAGTGACGATCGCGACAAACGAGCATATTGTAAACGTTTGCTTCCAATTGGTAAAGAGCGTTTATGAAGTTGAGTCTCACTGCGGCGCGTACTAGAACATGTCGCTAAATTCTTCGGAATTAACACCCCCCTGATTCATTCTTCAAGCCATTTTCTTGATTCTTCTCTCTTTGATTATGATATTATCGCCGCTAGACTGGTTGCCTAGGGGTATGATCACGATCTGTGAACAGGGGATATGAGACGAGAGAAATGGCTGTCGACAGGAAGCATGATCTAGTCATAAGGGCCAGTCCGTAACGCCGCCGCAAACAGGCGTCTGATTTCATTGGACCCGAGTTGCCAAATCGTTTCAAATCAGCAGAGTCGAGCAATAACAATAGAGCTTTTTCCAGATGTAATCCGTGCATATCGCCTTAATACGTATTCCGCATACGAAGCATGTGCTTCATATTGAACACTCCATGATCTGCCGTGGCAAACTTGAGCTGCCCGAATGGTTTACTGGCACGCCTCACGTTGAGCCAACATATCCACCAGCGTATCGGGGCTTTCGTCATTGAACGACTTTTACCGAAGGCCGACATTTATTGACGCCTTGTTTTCGAACTCTGAGACACGATCAAAACTAGAGTGTCAAGACGATTACTTGGCTGGGAGTTTTCGCCGGTTAGTTTCGCAGATAACAGTGTCGCACCAGTATCGCTGACGTGCATCATCCTCAGTCGGTGTCATTGTGCGCCTAGCAAGCCACTCGTAGCCCTCCTTGGCGAAAATGTCAGGCATTGACCATGTAGTCGATTTACCTTGGAGATGAATTCGAGAACTCTTTCGCTGAATTGACGGGTTTGCCGTGGCGGTCATTGAGCCGGGAAACACAGCAAATAAAGAGGTGAGGTTGGGATGGCTGCCGGCTTGGGGTTCCTCGGCACAATGGAATTCCCGAACCCCAGACATCTCTCCACAGCCACTACCCCCATTCTCCGCCCCTATTCCCCCCATTTATTCTCCATCATTAGATTCATTTTGCGGAGAACCCCAGACATTCTCCCCGGATATGTTCGCATCGCCGCCAAGACGTCATCGCATCTGCCAGGGTGTTGTTCTGGCTGCCGGCTTGTGGTACGAACTACAATATTAATATACGACAACGATAACAGACAGAACTAACCGCTGTGTGCAATCCACTCCCCAATGGCTCTGTCTAGACATCGATCAGCTATTAATATACTGTCGCAGTAATAGAGCTATGTGACATCTATCTCTGGTCTAGAACGATATTTACAAGGCGACTCCTCAAATGTTGACCCTCCCTCCGTTCAAGAAAACGAGTATCCTTCAAGACTTCAGCCGTCATGAGGAATTTCACGGAGTAGGCCCGCCTTTTCGTCCATTGTTCTTCTTTCTTTTTTTCTTTTCTTTTTTTCTTTTTCCTTTTTTTTTTTTTTTTATGATTTGGTGAATACGAACGACGCCAATGCACACCATCATTGATGAGATAGCAGAACCGGCAACTATGGCAATTTTTCATTTTCTTCGGTATTACCAAACCCCCAGGCCGGCCCTCTCGGACCTTGTCCGTGAGGCTCGAGCTCGACCGCGTCAAATCCTGGCTAAAAAGACGCCGTCATGTATTCTCGAAACTGAAGCCCAATAGCCTGATATAATTAGTCGATCTGCTGGCGTGTTTTTGGGGACCAAATTGGGGTCTATGGGGTCCCCACTGCTCTCGTTCGGGAAGCTCCTGATGCTAGTCGTTTGCTTTTCACAGACATTATTCTCGAGAATCTCCTGCATCGCTAAGTCCCCTGCATTCTGATCTTCCCTGACTCAGATGGCGGCTTTACCATGAGCCCAGGGTCAAAAGTGATCTTTTTAGACGCGCTTCCAGAAAACGATCGCCAAATTCTGGTCAATATTAGTTTAGCAGATTCGGGGGAAACTCAGCTTGCCACCTCCATGATAGTTCTCAGAACGCTAATTTCTAGAAGATCAGCGCGGCTTCTTATTATTTAAAATACTGGATGTCAAACTCGCCAACTTTCTCTAGGGTGGGCTGACAACCCCACGTTGACATGCTACCTCATACCACCGCTGCGTACCCAGTATGCGCTTTAAAAATGTTGAGCTCTTGGTGCTCGCCAGATCCAAGCACAGCTAAGAAGGATTGGCTTGTGTATTACCCCAGTTTTCTAGATTTCTCGGGGGAACGCCGTTCTTTACCCCGCAAATGCATTCAAGTCGGCGCTCGATTCGGGAACTTTCCCTTTTTCCAAGCCATATTCCAGAATTATTGATATATTAATGCAGGGGATGCCGTTTTCAAACCGACCGTAATCTCCCCTGTCTGGAAAAAGCAAACTCCTTTGCAACATTCTCAATCTGAAGTTGCAAAGTGCCTATATTGTTTATTTTCCCTCATCGCCATGGGGTCGTCCAAAGAAGAGCTCCAGGAGGTGGAAGACCGATCGCTCGAGAAGCTTGCTGAAACAGGCACGAGTCTCGAAGAAACTTACATGAAAGCCGGCCTAAACGCCGATGATGCATCATTCCTTGCTAATTTCACTGAGGAACAGAGGACAAAATGCATTCGCAAGGTACTATCTCATGTTGATCGCTTTAGCATAGCTGCATAAAAAACTGATGCTTTTGCAGATCGATTGGAGGCTTCCACCGGTTCTGATGATTCTTTATCTCTGTGCATACATCGACCGGGCGAATATTGGTGAGCTGGTTCCACACCACAATTTGGGCTCGTGGGCTACAGCGATATACGATTCAGTTAGCTAAACTACTATGCAGGAAACGCGAAAATCGAGGGACTTTTGGAAGACATAAATATGTCAGGAACTCAGTATAACATTGCTCTGGCCATATTTTTTGTCCCTTATGTGCTTTTTGGTAAGTGACATCCTTTTAGTTGATCAAGAGATGAGGTCTGACCCAAAGTCCCCGTGCAGAGGTCCCCAGCAATATCCTTCTTGCCAAATTTAAACGACCTTCACAGTACATCGGAATCTTGACGCTCGGATGGGGCGTTGTAATGACACTTACCTGCGTGGTCAAAAACTTCGCCGGCCTTGTAGTGGCCCGTTTCTTTCTTGGTCTTTTTGAGTAAGCCTCATCCACAATACTAGTCTAGCATACATCATTATTTGAATTGACCTGTTTTCTTTTCTTAAAATTTAGGGCGGGATTCTTCCCCGGTGCAATATGGACAGTTTCTAGGTGGTATCTCCCCCACGAAACGCAAACTAGAATTGCCATCTTCTACACAGCCAGCGCCCTAGCCGGAGCCTTCTCTGGGCTCCTAGCCTTTGGCCTCGCCAAACTTGACGGCATTGGGGGGATCGAAGGTTGGCGCTGGATCTTCCTCGTCGAAGGTGCGGCCTCCGTCGTACTCGGAATTGCCTGCTTCTTTGTCCTAGTGGACACCCCCGCCCTCTCCACCGGCTGGTTAGAGCCAGAGGAAGTCCGCTTTCTCGAACTGCGTCTATACGCGCAGCGCGGGCGACAAGTCGTCGACGAAAAAGCCAGTAAATTCGACTGGAAGACACTCTTCTCCGTCCTCAAGGACTGGCAACTGTACTTGCAAGTACTAAACTTCTGGTCCAACGCCGTACCCAACTACGGCCTCAAATTCACCATGCCCCAAATAATCAAGAACATGGGCTACACCTCAGCAAATGCCCAGCTACTCACTATCCCGCCTTACTTCGCCGGCGCAATCTCCGCATACCTGTCATCACTAGTCGCAGACCGGTTCCGCTGGCGCATGCCGCCCATAGTCACAGGACAGGTATGTGTAATCGTCGGCTTTGCCATCCTCTTTGCAAAAGCCGCCGAGATCGAGAATAACATCCCGCTCTGCTACTTCGCCGTTGTCCTGGCCTGTATAGGCTTTTACCCCATCCTCCCCGCCACAAACGCATGGACGCTAAACAACCTTGCCGGCGAGAGGAAGCGGGCCATGGGAATTGCCTTTATGATTTCCCTCGGGAACTGCGGTGGAATTCCCGGCTCCTTCATTTACATTGAGAAGGAGAAACCCAAGTACCCGACAGGCTTTGGCGCGTCGTTTGCATTCGCCGCCAGTGGCGTGGCTGCAGCGTTGACGCTGGAGTTTTTCTTTGCGCAAATCAATAAACGCAGAGCGAAGTTGTCAGAGGAGGAGGTGCATGCGCAATATACGGATGAGCAGTTGCAGAGGATGGGTGATCGGTCGCCGCTGTTCAAATATATTCTTTAGAAGTATAAATGTTAGAGGGGACACATAATGGCATGGTATACCCAAAGAAAAAATTATATATCTGGCGTGTTTCGGCCTTTTTATGAGCAGCGAAGCATTTTATTATCTTATTATATTCTCAATGAACGGTTCAACAGGCATATTGTGGAAGAGGGCTGGGTTTGTTACGCTCTTGTCTCTTATGATGAGCCTACTCAAACTCTGGCTCCCGCCAGTTGTTTTATAGAGCTTTTACATAAATAAGAAAGACTATAGTGATAGCCCTCTTTTACTCTAGCTATGACTGGACTGTATGTGCTAAATCTCTTCTACCTATTCGCGGGTATACGACTTTGAAGTCTGCTAGATTCCGATCTATTTGGGCAGTTAATTCCATTTCCTGGGATCTACAATCCTGCTAATCAAAAGATTCAAGGGATGTGTGCGCATATCAGACGAAACTTGTGGTCCGGTAAAGGGGGTTTCTAAAGTACGTCATATCCACGTTGCATCGATCTCGCATATTCACTGAGAATAACAGTATAGCAATTTCAATTCAAGCGATAATACTCCCAAACTAAGAACTAAACTTGATACCCTTTACAGAGACAAGAACACACACGAAAAAAGGAATTGAACAAATTTCCTTATCAATTCTCCAAGACCGATGCCCACACAGAAAAAGAAAGAAAGCAAAGCCACAATTAAAAGCAATAAAAACAACGTACAGCCAAGTAACGTGCAATCGACCCCTACACATATTGCGTCGACCTTGCATTTGCCAGCAAATATCAAAAGAAATTCATACCAAGCTTTGTTTGCCTTGTCGCCTCACTCCCGGAACAATGATTGAACCCAAACGTTTAAAGTCCATAAACTTATCCCATGTACGTATAACTGCAAAGTCGATGACCCGTCGAATTTTCGATTCAATCTGTTTTATGAGTGTTAGTCCGTGGTTGGTACGTTAATTGCGAGGATAGTTCGGTAAGCTTGATAGGACCGTGGTGAAGCTGGGATACTTACATCTGCATCATTTTCCATCGCCATCATCAGAGTCGGATGAAGTGCTTTCATCCTTAGTTACGGTTTTGGAACCTGTAGCAGACGCTGGTTTTATGGCTTCGTTTGGAGCCGAGCCGGCAGTATTTTGCTGGGAAACTGGCACAGAAGGCACAGGCGCAGGAGCTCCCCATCCTAGTGGAACCTCGCGAAACCCATCAGTTGTTTCTGCTGCCACATCAGGCCGGCTGGAAGTGGCAATCCTGGATGGATCGGCTTGATCTTGATCAATGCGAATTGTAGGCAACGCTGGTCTGCAAGTTTCGCTTCGTCTTCTTGTCGGATTAGAAGACTGGGCAGGTGCCGGAACCGCCTGTTGTGGAAGACTCTGATCCGGAGCTGCTTGTTGTCCGCCGCTCACGATTTGTTGAACCCTGGCACGTTGCTCATCAGAAAGCCGGTGGCGCGATTCGCCTTTTTTCTCCATTTTATTCTTCCAATTATTAAAATAATCCATTTGACGGGAAGTCCGCCTAGCCGAGCTTCCATGGCCAGAGCTTTCGGGTCGATCTTCGTTTGCACCAGTAAGAAATTTTCCTTCGCGGGTGTCTCTAGGTGGGCGCTCATAGGGTGGCATCGTTACACCAGCTGTTCGCGGATCTTGAAATGGTTGAGCTGGTTGAGCTGATTGAGCTGGTCCATCCTTGGGTTGAACCGGCTGGAGCGGTATTGGCCGATTTGGGCGCTCTTCATCTTGATCAGGATTGCGCGGCTCTGGTCTCTGACAGCGCGAGGCAAAGCACATATAAATACTTGTGCAAAGATTCATGATACCCCAGGCCATGTTGAAATTGGTGGACGAGACGGGGACTGGTAAATCAACTGCAAGGATATGAGCGATAGCTTTGTTCTGCAGGTAGTCTCTAACACTTACAGTCGACGGTTTTAATATATTCTTCTCCCACGATAATAGGGCGGCAAGGGCGACAAGGACGAATTACGAATTAAGAGACAGGATGACGCAAGTGAGCGTTTTGCAAGAGCCGGCAATGAAAATAAACAAGAAAAAGAAAAGAAACGAGTGAAAGAAAGACTGAAAGGTTGGAGGCCTTGTCAGAAACGATAGTGCAATGGAAAAGCAAGACGTATCAACAAGAAGAAGCGAAAGAGAGGAAGCCGACACTAAATTCTGCAAAGTGACAGATATAACGAGTGACTGAATCGACCGATTGACCGAAGCGATGCTTAAGATGAGAATATATTGCGGTAGAGAGGAGAAAAAAGAGGAAGAAGAAACAAAGAAGAAGATGGGAGAGACTTGTTTATTTATTATTTCATTTTTGGCAAGCCGCTGAGAAGGCACAACGTAAACAAGCCCATCATTCGAAGCGGAGTCTTCTTGCCTTTCCAGTCTGTATATCGTTCTGTCCGCGACAGACATATCAACAGAATCCTCGCTCATTGACATGATATCCCGTCGAAACTGCATTTTCAGAACTGGTCTGAGGAAAACAAATGACAGAAGCGAAATACAAAGAAAGTATCTTGTTGAGCCCAAGAGCCTAAGAGCTACACGGATGTTACAGGGTCCAGTATGATGCACGGCATAGGATCTCAACAACGGATTAACCGGGTAATCAGCTTGCCAGTTATCAGGTTGTTGGTCTTCCCACTTAATCATATTTGCTCACAGATACAAACCTTCTTCTATTAGGTATCGTGCGGTATCTGCCGACGCCTCTAGTCTTCTGCTGTACCTGCCAATGTCAGTACCATATCATGACCGAGACTATTCTTTCTTGTTTTGCAGGAGCACCTTACCTATCATCCTGTTGGGCAGCAGCAACTCAGCTCCAGATTCCTGATATACCTACCTAGTACTGCTCTACCCGCTGTAAAAAACCAAACTGCAGTAGAATATTCGTTCACAATATAGTACGAGAAATCGAGGCAATAATAAGTACTAAACACTCCTCGCAGACTCCACGACCCGCCAGTACTGTGTTCCGCCATTATTCTGCGCACACCACATCAAGTAGGTGTACGCAGTAGGTGAGATTTGGCTTATTAGCGCCTTACCAAGCTCCATCACGAAGGGTCCGTTCCTCTCATAGTGGGCTGTATCTCGCTCGGCCCGCTGTTCAGCGTGGATATTTGGACAAGCTATTTTATGCCGACGCCTAGATGCTGCAAACGGCTGGCGATGGATTATCTTCCTAATGCCCAGTATATTGTCTTAATAAAACGAGACCCATTGTTCACTAACGTACGTGATGCGAAATTCCAAGTCAGCTAGGTGAACAGAAGACGGTTAGCGCCTCTCGGATGGTCAAGAGTGTCAAGGATCAGAATAACCAAACAGGGATCCTGGATCAAACCCGCGCATGCATGAGACACGGGTCAGACTTCAGGCTTCAGACGTTCGATGATCTTAACACATTCTTCAGGCTGTTGAGTATTCCTCTTGACCCATAATATGGATCTTCTTCCACAGCGAAATGTATACCAAGGGCCAACCCCATCGAGCCGCTATCATACTAGCATCCGCTCAAAGCATTGCAATCTGCGAAAAAGACTTAATTAAGAAGTGGATGGGGAGAATGTGCTCAAGCAGCCGTTGGCGCTCGGGATTAAGATTACTCACGTTGCTGCATTATCCTCACGGATTTTATGCATGATGGCCCCGCTTTGTAAGAGTACGCATCGTAAGCATGACGCAGCTGACGCCCGGAACATCTTGCCGAGGATCTTAACATAGCATCGCATCTGGTCTGTGAAGAACATGTTGGCGCTGACATGGATGATGGGGTTCGGCGCTAACTCTGACAAGAACTGTTTGCCATAGGACTTGAGGGAAACACTTCGACAGAACTTAATTTTATTACTGAAGGAGATGGGAAATGCGACATGAGAATATGTAGAACCTGCTGTCTATTTTCTATCCTCTGCTTCATTCCTAAACAGATCGAAAAGGAAGATGAGGGGAACCCTTTGATGTCTATTATCATGCCCTTAGGGCCTTAGCCCTAACTGCCCCTGTTGGCGCCCGGTTTATGCCCCAAGCAGCCTAGCGCCGCTGCCGAGCCCCTATCTGATACGCCGAAGCATCTTCACCATCACAACCTCTCAGCCAACCCTGCAACATCAACTGTCGGATGCTGTTGCTTCCCTCAACTCCGTTCTCAGCGCTCTGCAGCCTTTGGACTAGGATTGGTCCAGCCATCCGGGAGTCTCAAGCCAGGAGTCTTTCTAGATCAATGCCAAAGAGAGTCTATCACCTGTGATTGGCCACTTCGTCTTTGCTGAAGAGTCCCCCAAGCTCAGGCTTTGAATCTGCAGCATGACTTCTATGGTCAGGGTTCAACGGCCTGCCAGGTCGCGCCGGACGGATGACATCGCTAGCTGAAGCCAATTTCTATGATCTATTTTCAGGCTGGCCCCGTGCGACAGCAGTTGTAGCATGCTACGTTTGATCCGCCTTGTTCGCGCTCTCATTGCTCAGTTGTGCAATAGAACGCCTCCATATCTTTCCTTGACCCCGGATCGAAAAAGATATGGCTTTTGCTTCCCCCCCAGCGGTGCACCTGATCTGATCTTGGTTGAGTTTTCCTTTTCGCTTTTCCTTTCCGCTACTTCTCAGCAACCTTGTATTATTACCTTGCTTGTTTTTGCATTTACTTTCTTGGACTGCTGGCCCAGCCCGTCTCTTTATCTTTGTAACAGTCATTAATCAGGAAAAAGGCCCTTCTAGGACAAAGAACCCAACCAGCTCTCGACGCGGAAAGTGTTCTTAACAGTTTGACGCTGCTGGTCGGTGGCTATCTGCCCTCTACTTTTACGTCGACTTCGATATCATACATCGCCGTTTACGGCATTATATTGATTGCCACCAATCTGGCCTTAATTTATGCATCTTCCGATTTCTCTGTATAGTGATAGGCATTTACGATGCGAATAGCATCAGTGTATCTAAATGCCTTTGCACTTTTCGCCTCCCTCCATGAGACCGTCGGAAAGCAAATTCCAGAGCGGCCGTTAATTCATCAATCCACGAGTTTTCATGACAACATTCGTCGCGATGCCTTTGATCTTGTGCCAGCTGGCCATGATCTGGAGAAAAGAGTGCCCTCGCCGCAGCAGGACGCTCCCAGTCAATCAACGGCGGGTCAAAGTCAGCCAGCAGAGACCGGTGGAACAACTTCGTTGCCGGCATTCGATGAACAGCAGTTCAACTCTACCGCTACAACGGCATGTCTAGATGCTCTGGACGATTTGGAGATTGTTGTGAATCCATCCGGCATGGCTGCTTGCTTCAATATACCAGTTTTCGACAATTCAACTGGCGCATTTGAGGCGGATATCAGGCTATACCAGGTGTCCGACGCGGTGGGGGAGTTTGCCGGTGTCCCGCCTTCCGAATATACGCTGCAAGTGAATATACCGCAGGCGACAATTTCAGACCCTCGCCGGCTTGCCGGGGGTGTTACGGATGGTCAGCCAGGGGAGATGGCATTGCTGCAAGAGTTCCGACACTTTGGGCAAATCTCGACTTTGTTACAGATTGAGAAACTGACACAGTATGTTACCCAACTTTCTCATACATGCATTCCATTCATGAATTCTGCCTTCTTTGACTATGGATATTAGTAGTCTAACATTCGATTACAGGGACAATATTCGCGTTCTCTTAATCCCAAACATAACTATCAGCGCCTCAAAACGCGAAAACCAGCAACTTGTCACAACCACACTATCCTCTGACACCCTATCTTACGTCATTGGATTCTTCTCAAACCCAGACAACTCCCCCGTCAACATCACCATTCCCGAGGCCAACGCTCAACTTCCCGCCATCGTAGCCGCAGCGACCGAATTCGTCCTACCAGGGACCACGCTGGGTATCTTCCCCACAGGCTTGATAGTGACGAGTGCCTGGGCTGGGATTTTCTTATTTGCTGTGGGGTATGGGACTTTTAAGCGAATGAAATATCGTGACCACTATCGGAGACGGTTAAAGATTGCGGCTGCGAGAGCAGATGGGAATAGAAGGATTTAAGGAATGGGGAAAATATGGGCTACGTCTACCTTGTTGCATTGCGTGCTCTGGTTGAACCTGGCTGGCGTTATGCTGGGCGAATTTGCTTCTTTGCGTTGGTTTATTTCCATTGGAAAGCTACTTGTATATCATCCCGAAGAGCAAGGGATGGAGCAAGAGCGCATCTATGTAGATAGATTTATAGATATTCACCCCCTGATGAATTCAAAAACGGTCCATGCAAAAGAGCTAGTAGATCTAGACAGTTCCTAACAGTGAAATGGAACTCGAACCGTTTGATAATTCGAGGCCAGCTGATAGGAAGCCTCCTTCGAAATCTCCGTCCGTAGCATCTGCAATGCGAATTGCTCGTCCAACTCTTTAATTCCGATTAGCTTTCCCTGTAGCTAATCAAGTCATCACATGACAGCCAGGCGACGACTTCATTCCAACATTCTCAAATGTCTGTCTTTATCCAACTGCACAGTGCAGGGCCAAGAATTGATTATCTTCACGATTTCGCTCAGCTACCCAGCTACCCATCTGTCAAGCTGGACTAGGGATTCGTCCAAACCGAAATAATATTAGCAATGACCTTTGTACATGTACATGTACGAGTAAATATGATTGGAGGGATCGCTGTTAAGCTCATGAGTACTGGGAGCGCTCACTGACACTGCACAACCTTCATCTTCCATTTTCTAACTCTTAACTCTTATTTTTTGGAAATCTTTTCGGGTTACAGGCAAAAGGCGCGAATGCAGAGAATAGGGCTAGTTGGTTCAAGTGTTTTGCCTTCTTCAAGATAGTCCCAGAAGCTGTGGTTCTCTGATCAATGCCTCAAGCTCGCTGCTCAATTCAGAAGATACGAGCCCGAGTGCTGGCATGTAAGGAGATGAAATTCGGCATTGAATGTGATCGATATCGCCAACAACGTACATGTACTTTGCCATTAAATACGAAACAAAGCAAGAGTCTGAATCTATTTATCTGCTACGCTTTATGAGCTGGACCAACATTGTAATCTCAATCTGTGCTTGTGAATTTCTATTATTTTATTCATGCCTTTTGTGAAATGGCCTTCAACTTCAGTAGCAGTTCTTGCTACTGTTCACCAGTGCAGACCCTTTTCCCCCTCTATAATGCACATTGATATTCCTCCGGTTCAGCCAATTCAGTCAGATAGATAGCAGCAACAAAAAAAAAAGATTATGATAATGACATTGGTAGTGTCTGATGCAAGTCGAACAAAAATGCGCACAGTCGGATTCGAACCGACGATCTTCGCATGTGACGCATAGTTACCCCTTGAGGTGGAAATTACGAGTGCGACGCCTTACCGAGCTTGGCCATGCGCGCCTGTGTTAATTAGTTTGGAATTTTTGCATCATCTTCCTGAAACCAAAGTCATTACAATGCCCGGCATACGCAGAACGGATTCACTGAGCAGATCATCAAGACAGAAATGAAATACGCAGATACTATTGACACAGACAGGTACAGTGGACGCGAGTCCGTAACGGCATTAGTATATAGATAAAAATATATAACATCCAGCAGCTCACCCCTCCCAGGTCAAGCATCACCGTTGATAAGGGCTAACATTCAAGTTCATCATAACACACTACATCTGTAAATACACCCACAACACTCGCACTCATCGTGCCGGCGCTGTCGCCGCCTCCGTCGACGAGCGGGAACTGCAGCAGGCGTTTGAAACCTCAATACAGGTTGCGATCCTGATGATTGCGTCCCGGGCCGGGGCCGGCTCGGGCCACATGTCTGGTTTAAGCTGCCAGAAGGCCATGGATTGGTTGGTGCTCGCAGATGCGCTGGTGATGCCGAGGTTATCCAATTTGAAACCGCAGGTGTAATAATTGGTTGGGTTGCTTGCTGGAAGTTTTTGAAGGCGGACGGACGTGATGATGTATATGTACTTGGAATCTTGCTGGGGTTGGAAACGGGGGTGAAAGGTGTAGGCGGGTTTGCGGTAGTGGTTGGCTGTGCTGGCTGCTGGGAGACTAGACTTGACGGGCCTGCTGCGCTCGATTTCCCGGGCGGATTGGTGGTGGTGAAGGGAGCGGGATGGTGTATGACGACTATCTGCTCTGGTGCTTCCATGAAGGTTGCTGCTGTGGGGCCGCTGGGGACTTCGGGCGGAAGCGGCTGCAGTTCCATGGGCTGCAGTTCCATGGGCTGTAATTCAATTGGCTGTAGTTCGAACCATGTGCCGGCAACAGCCGTTGAGGGCCCTGCTGCATTGGTGGCGGGGGGAGCTGTTGATTTCATCATACTGGTCAACTCTGTCTCAATCTCGGGAAATGAAGGAAGAGCTGCTTACTCTCTGTTATACCAGACAAAGTATGCCTGCGCGTGACGGGAGCAGGGGGTGGTGGCACTGCCTGTGTCTGAACAGGCGCCGCACCGCCCCTTCTTCAGCCCTTCCAAAGATGGTACTGTACAAGGGAGGGCCTGAGCTAGGACAGACGCTGCCGCCAGTGCTGGCTCTTCTCTCTTGCTTCCCGCTGTCACTGTTGCTACGAGGCAATGATGCAGCGACGGAGCTTGGGCGCAGCCGCCGGCCTGGCCGAGCGCGACGGGCCTTGGATGGCCCGTTGTCGTCGTTTATTGGTGGATACGTACTTTTTTTTCGTTCTGTGGAAATGCTGTTATTTTATTCGTAGCAACGAAGGGCGAGGTATGAAGTCAAATGTTGGTGGAAGAAGCCAGATTCCAACTCAACTCTGGCCGTCCTGCTGTATCCTGCTCTGATTTATACTCGCCTGCTTCTTTCAGATATGTGTGCTCTATGTATGCAGAATTGCTCCTCGGCGACCGAAGGGAATAAGACTCTTCTTTGTTAGAAGCGTTTAACTGTATATATAAAATAACTTGGGAAGTTTTGTTCATCTGTCGAGAGGGAATGCCAACAGGGAACAAACCCGTATCCAAAGACGCGGAACAAGCGTATAGATGGTGGATTTCAAAAGCCCTACGCTGTGAGCTCTATTGTGAGATATATAATATGTATTGTCCATCTATCGAAACGAAGAAGCGATTCAGAAAAACACTTCAACAAAAAGACCGGAGCAGCAATGCAGCGGAATGGTGATAGTGAGCCCCAGCTCCCCTATATATATATATTCCTTTTCCCTGATGAGGAAAGAGGAGAAAAGAAGACCGAGACAGAGTTTGTCGTACTTGTCGCCAAATCGTGGTTGTAACAGAGGTATACCTAGATTTGGCCCGCGGGCTATGGTGAGGTTGCGTGGCTGTTAGTCGATGATATGCGTGCAAGTCGTTGGCTCAAGCCAGCAAAGGAATAGCAAGGGAAGCGGATGCGGTGATTGTTTGCTTCTGCTTGTGCCGGTGGGAGGCTCGTCCCAGACAGGTTCAATAAGTAGGTGACTGGTCCGCTGTATACGGGAGCGGTAATGGGCGTATATATGCGTATATCTGCCATGAAAGTGTAGTGTAGAGCTAGTGGAGGGAGCGTAAGGCAGTGAGTGTCTTAGGACGTCTGCGTGGATCATGGGGACTCAGCGACCGGAAGACAGTGGTGACATGTCTGTCGCGGAGAGAAACACTGCCATCAAGCGTGTAGATCCATACATGAATGTATATAGATAGCACTGGTTCGAACGACGGTTATAAGATGGAGATTGAGGGAGAGGGTGAGAAAGGAAGATGCCCCATTTTATATCCCTCAGGGATGGAGAGGCGAGGCGAGGAGATCCGTAGGGATTGGACTGCACATACGTAGGTTAAAGGGGTTTGGCGGGCGGATTGTTCATCGCAATCAGACTCTGCCGTCTGCCATAAGCAGCAGCAGGTTTAACAAGCAGTCAAGCGGTCATCGGCTCAGCGCTCTAGCTGTCACAGATGCATGTTGACATATATTTGCTGTTTTCTGCCAGGAACAAACAAACAAACAGTTTCGATCAAACACAGGCTCAATTTATAAACTAGAACGCTTTGAAATTTGTTGCTTGAAAAACAAATGATTTTGACAATTCTTTCCTCTTCGTATCATTCAAAGAAAAAGGATACTGACTGACATCTTATTTGGCGATGATTGACAGAAGATCTCAATATAAAAAAAGCACCAAAAATGTGGAAAGGTTATATGCACCATATAAACATGCGTGTGTTTGCAAGGGCGCACCCCTCCCTTATATCACTAGCATTGCATAAACAATACCCCCAAAAATATATACAGTGTCGTATCACAAAAAACTATTGGGTATGTAAGAGAGCTGTTATTAAACAAAGAAAAATAAAAGAGAAGCTTCCCTATGGACGTGCCTCACAAGACAAGGGCAGCCTTCAAAAGACAGACCGAGCCAATTGAGTTAGTAAACACAAATATACAGACAACTTCAGCTCCTGAAGCTATACATGCGAACTTCGGAATCCTCACTGCCCGTCGCGAAGCGGCTATCGCTCAGACCAATGCAAGTAACTGGCCCGGAATGACCTGTGAAGGTCCTCTCGCACCGGCCGGTGCGAGGATCCCAGACCTTGGCCATGTTGTCCTGGGCACCGGAAACAAGTCGAAGAGTGTCAGCTCCAAGAGCCCACACCCCTTCTACATGGCCAAAGAAGGTTCGGAGACAGCGACCGGTGGGTACTTCCCAAAGACGTAGGGTCGAGTCGAGAGCGGCAGTAAGCATGTACCGTGGTGGGGTAGGACGGCCGTCTTTGAATACGGCGTCGAAGCACGGCGACACCGCTTGCAATGGTGGTGGAGAGCCAGCGGGTTGTTCTGAGAAAGACCGGTGGTCATGGTGGAATTCGTATTCTGACTCAGCTCCGCCGGAAGTCATACTCTGCCCATCATCTGCACATTCGGCGTCATGTTCTTCAAAATCGAACTCGCGGGGAAGAGGGAGGACTTGTTGAACTTGTCCAACGTGACCTTCATAGGAACAAATGTAATTTCCTGTATCAAGATCCCACAGGCGGGCGGTCAAATCGTCCGAGGCAGTGAACACTGTTCGAGAGGCGGTATCAACCTTCACAGAGTTGACCCAGTCTTTATGGCCACGAAGTACACGGGTCGATTTATCCTCAAAATTCCAAATTTTCACGGTGTTGTCCATGGACCCAGAGGCAAGGATGGTAGAGTCGAAGTGAAGGCAGATCACTCCATCTTGGTGACCAGTATAAGTCGACATGCATTCTCCGGTGCGCCAATTCCAAACCTTTATGGTTCGGTCGAGACTGCCACTGATCAGTTTAGTGTCATCAAATTGAAGACAACGAATACCAGATTGGTGACCTCGGAGAGTGCGCAATTCTTGTCCAGTTTCTGTGTCCCAGATCTTGATAGTAGTATCGTACGACCCGGTAGCAAGGATATTATCCTCAAATTGTAAACACATAACACCGTTCGTGTGGCCTCTAAAAATCTTCGTAGTGCAACGCCCGTGTTTCCAGTTTATGCCGACCTTGAATCTGTCCTTGTATACGTCCTTCCAGGGCCGGAATCGAGTCTTGAAATAATCTTCATCCCCCGATTTTGAATGAGCCGGGGAACGCCCCCGCTTTAACGATTGCGATAATGGAGCGGGCTGTCCGCTACGGGTTTCTATGTCATGGTTCTTTTCGGTGATGGCATTTGACGACTCCCGCTCTACGCCTCGTCCCTTAGCGCGCATCTGGATTCGAAGCTTGGAATCCTGGAGTCTCTTACGATCGAGAAGTGGCAGACCCCATCCGCATTTTTTGCATTTGCGATCAATGTGTTGCTCGCACATTCTGTGCCAAACAACATCATCATCTGCAAGATATTTCCAGCGACGGGAGACCTGCGCAGCTTTGCAAAGGGATGCGGTATCTAAATAGGAAAGGATTTTGAAAGAAATTTCAGTTGGAAGGACGGAAAGGAAGTCAATCCTAATCAGATCCCGTACACTGGCGGACAAAAAGGAGAGTTGGGGGAAGCAACATTGGGCGAGCAGGCCCTGAAGCATGAGGTTTCGGTGTTTAGAGGGAGCGGCGGAGAATAGGGACCAAAAATGGGCGATACTTTGCTGGTCGGTTTGGGTAAGCGTATGGAGTTCCTATATTACATGTAATTGCGTCAGCAAAGTCATCATGATACATCCGGAGATTTGTCTCCCATTCGCATTTTCAGAGATACCAGTCACCTACCCGCTGCATCTGGTCCATTGTCAACTCATCGGCCTGACGTCGACATTTCAAATCAGGCCTGTGACGATAGCAGTACCTCGAATTCGGGTTCCGCTCAATCTTCTGCGGCTCGAATCGATTCATTGGAGCGTAGTGGTCGCGGATATGTCTGGTTAAAAACGGGGCAATGTTTTTATCCGCTGCGCTCGCAGAGGGACTTTCGGAAGAATTATCGCCTATAATGGACTCCCTAGGACGGTCCAGATCATGCAATTGGGAAGTGGTTGGCCGTGTTTCGGAGGCAATGTCCCAAGTTTCTCGTTCAGGAGTTGACTCGGAGAGTTTTCTCCGCTTGCGGGGTGATTCGTCGTGCTGTCTGAATTCCTCAGGACGGAGGTCGTCATCGATGACCGCAGCGGTCGTATGAAGAGGGAGATTTGAAGCCATTGCTGAAAGCACTCAAGAACGGTTCACAATGATATATATGAGGGGGTGCGTTACCGGGGGTTGGCGGGCAAGGATGAGAGCTTTCGGAGAGGACAAGACGAAAAGTACCAGGCCGCCTGAGCAGATTATTATCTGGCCAACTGACAGTCAATCAAATGGGCTGAAAGAGAAATGATACGGCTAGCGGGAGCAGGGAATAATGAATTCGCCGGAGGTGGAAGAGACGGTGAGCAGGTCAAGGGGGGTTGATATGGACGATAAGCGGCCGACGCAAGTTTCAGATTAGGAGGTCCGGAATTGATTTCTTTTTGCAATCCTTGGCTCACAGATCCCCATGTCGTTCTCTTGCATCTAACACGAAGAAGCAAGTGTCGTGGTGGTGGTGGTGGAGTTGGTGTGGTAGATATACCGCTGTCTCGGTTGGCGGGAATGCTCCGTCCTGACTCTTGACTCTTGATGTCCCTCGTGTCGATTATATTGCCACTGTTCTGACGCGATGGCGGTGGATCTGGTGCCATAGTGCGCTAGTCTGCATCGGGCAGGGCGGCGTGCAATTTACACTGCAAAACCCACCGTCACATGACTCCGCCTGATCTCGTCATCCTTGGCGGTTCTTGCACTTCCACCACCATATCAAGCAATATCAAGAGCCATCTTAACCGGACATCATCAGCTGTTGAATCGCCTCATATCACGCCTTTGAAAAATATTGGAACTGTAATCAGCTGCATTACTCCAATCTATTCTCATTATTCAACTCTAGAGCACTCCGCTACCCTGCTCCACTATCTCTGGACCTCTGGCGAGATAGACGCGCCCTAAGACCATCCTGCCTAGGAGCATTGCCTCTCTGGGTATAATCAATAATAATAATAATATATATCGGCTATCGTTCTACCTCATCATACGGGACCTTGGTGGCAAATATACCTCGTTATTTGTATGGTATGTTTGAACATACTTCGTGCCCATCACACCATTCTCAACCCATGGAGAATTGAATCAATTGATTGACCCAATTGGATACGCTGTGGAGCAGTCAATCAAAGCTCTTCTTCCGAATTCTCCATCTTTCCCCGTCCCCCGATAACCCTTCCAAGGCCCAAATCTTGACGCAGAAACTCATCGGCTCTGTTTACCGAACTAGTCATCCGGTATTTCTGTGCTTCGAGATCCTGCCATATAGTTTCGTCTCGTTTCACCACACGCATGCACAAGCACCTCATTCAAGTACCCCGAAGCGTATCCTAAAGAGAAACATCCGCTAATAACACCACAGAATGATGGCATGTTGCCTCTCCATGTCCGGCCAGAGACAGCCTAGATAGACCTTCCAATCGCGTCAAACGATTGTGCCATCTACATGCCCAACTATGCTAGTCTAACCAGAGAATCATAGCCGCACGCAATTCAGTCCAAACAGGGACGTGAAGCAAACGTTGGTTGCTGTAACACCACTTCTTTTCTAATTCATTATTGCGACATGATGCCGCAACCACCGTACCCAGCCCATTCGGGCGCTGACCAAATGGAGGATCCGGAAGGTAGCCTTTCATCTCAACAGGAGCCTGATCTAGAGACCCTGGTATCGCACCTAGTGGCAGCAAAACGTTCTCTTTCATCTATTCATCATGTATGGAGAGCCAATGAAATTGTCACCACGGCCCGTGCTGCTCTGGAAGAGAGCGTTATCGTATCGTCACGTACTAGCTTCTTGCGCCGGGGCTTAGATGAACAACTCAGGTTATTATATGGCGTAAGAACTGAAGTTGAACGGGTGGCTCACCAGGGCCGGTCTGAATTCGCAGCTGCACTCAAGGAACTGGATACGGTTGATGCGCGACTAACCGAAACGTTGGACATGTTACGCGACACGACAGTCGAGGCTGCTTTCAGACCCGCGGGAGAAGAAACAAAAACTCTATTTGATTTTGTCGACGATCGAAGCGTGGAGGAGATACAGTCATTGCTCAAGGCCTCGATTGATAGTACTAATGCTGCACAAGCTGAGCTAGATGAGTCGAACCGTGCATTCGATGACGACATTTATTCAATCCGACAGGCTCTGGGCAAATACCGCGACGTAGTTAAGAAACGCTTGGGCTCGTCGTCATCCTTGTCATCCTCTTCGCCATCCGCCTCACGAGTGAGCATACCATCTCCGTCACTTATTCCGGAACTTTTGCGTTCTCTAGAGGCTCATGCTAGGGGTATGGCTGACCTCCTAGAATCGCTGGTCCGACATTTTGACCTCTGTGTCACTGCAGTAAAGCACACCGAAGGCGGTGGCGCTGCTGCTCGCTCCATCACAGGCGACCTGCCGACCGGAGTGGATGTAGGGGTTAGCGTCGGAAATGAAATTGAAGATGGAAATGGTAGTGGCGCTCTCCAGGCACCTCCTGAGCCAATAACAAAGACGGAATACCAAGAAATGATAAACGTACTAATGAAGGACGCATCTGAAGCGGAAGACGTTGTTCTTGAAATCCAAGACCGCATCGCTGAGATGGAGACAAACCTCGAACGGGTGCTCGAACAGCGTGACGCGCTCAATTCCGTCTATACGTCAACCACAGAGATATTCCACCGTCTGTCCACGGTGGCCTCGTCTCAATTAACAAATTACATATCTCAAGCGCATGCCTTCACCCGTGTCTGGAAAGAGGAGCATGGACACATCCAGGCCGGTATGGCTGAATTAAGTGATCTGCGCAATCTCTACGCGGGATTTTTGGATGCCTACGACAGGCTGATTATGGAGGTCACGCGGCGCAAAGCTGTCCGTCTTTCAGTTGACAAAGTACTCAGGGAGACCAGACGGGAACTCGATAAGTTATTTGAAGAGGACGTGCGTGCGCGAGAGACGTTTAAAACGGACTACGGGGATTACTTGCCTTCGGATATATGGCCAGGACTTGGTCAATGCCCGGCAAGAGTGGAGTTTACGAGGGTGTCCGGGGGGAAGCTGGAGGGTACAGAAGCCATATCTGCGCCTACGGTTGTAAATAAACATGGGCGTGAAGGGAAAGGACTATCCGACGGGGGTAATGGTGACGATACTGATATGGGTGATGGCGCTACTGCTGAAATCCCTGCTGCTCCCGAGAAAGGTGATGCTGATATTGCTGGTGAGAATAGTGCCGAACCTGGTACTGGTGATGATAGCATACCTGAGCTGCCTAAGCATGTCGTTCAAAAGGCGTTTAACCGTTTGAAAATACGTGCCAAGGGGCCACGGATTTCGCCGTAGTGATTTGGTGTTATAGAAGTTTGAGGGGTTTTGGGAATTTTAAAAGGATTTGAATTAGGATATTGGGATATTTGGCTTAGAATTTCTGGCATGAAATGAGCATGTATTGTAGAAGCGATATGGAATGATTCGAGGCGTTGAACAGATTTTGGAGCTAATACATACTGTCTTCGCAATGCTGTCCTCCTTGCCTTGCAATCCACCCATGGATGCGGCATGCCCTCGCCGGGTGCAAAGTCGGTCATGTGATATAAATTTGACGACTTTATCTCTCCGCGATGGTCAAGCGGATATCACAACAAGATAAAAAATTGCGGCAACACTACTTATCCGAATAATTCATGATTAAGTATGCTGTACACTTTCTCTATTATAAGCGACATCGCGACCAACATTCATGCTCCCGCTATCTCCTCCTTGAGGCTCTTCAAGTTCCCTTTTCTTTAAGTTCTTCATTCACGTCACCGCACCTATCCGCTTTCAAGTTCTCTTGCTCGTTTACATCTATCATGTCAACATGGCTACTCTAAGGAATAAAAACAAAACCCATTGTGCTGGGGTAGTCAAATCACTCCTAAGTTCATATTCCCATGAGTTTCTTGATTCAACAAACCTAAATGATGAAATCCAAATCAGGCCAATTTAGGCTCCAACCCTCTCAAACTTTGATCCGCAATCCCAGCATCTAATATCAGCCATTTCATTTCGTTAACATCATTTGGTTTTTACAAAAATACATACATTTGCCGCTTGCCCCCGGCGCAGAACGCGGTCGGGTGCATTCTTGCTGGGGATTAGTATACCTATGTTACCATCCCCTGAGGATATAGTGTATTTGCCCTAGTCTGAGGTGCCTGTTGTCTTTGGTGAAAAACTAGAGAATGATGGGCGCGGAATGGATGGGATGATGTGATGCTGGTGTATTGCAGTCATCTATACAATTCGGGGGAATGAGGATCAAAGAGAGCTCTGATAGGTTATGTTGAATGTTGGGAAAAGAAAACCTATGCCATCACATACATCACACGATGTATGCTTCTACTTTTCTGTTCCATCAATGGTACTGGAGCTTGAACTTTCGTCTCAGTATTCGGATATTTTGACGATAAGCTTTGCTTGAGGTCACCGCAAAAGCATCCGTCCAGTTTAACTTTTTCAGATGACTGACAGACTTGCGGCAGCTTCCGCAATCTTTGAGCCTATGATTTATTGAGAAGGCCCGATCTTCTCTTCTATTTTTCATTTTTATTCTTTTATTGGAGCACAAGCTTGTTCGACAATTTCCCATGCAGCCTGGCTTCGATAACCGCGAAAAAGGTTGTGCGTTGTCAGTTTACTACCCAGAAATTGATATCAAGACAACCGGGGCGACAACAAGGTAATACGGGCAGTTGAGCGAACGAGCCATTCCAGAATGAATTCGTTAACCGAATCCGTGGAGCAAGCTACGACCCCCGCGTCTTTCCATATCGAATATAAGCAATGTCGTCCGGGCCTGACCTTTTTCGACCTTCCACGCCATATCCACATCCGCATCTACGAGCATGCTGGCCTCGTTCGTGACTGCGTTATCGCAATGAATTCCCCTCTCACCCCTACCGATTATATTCCCGGCGCAACAGGAGACCCACCACAATATTTCGATGAAATGCCATATAGGATTGTCATGGCTGCGAAATGCCACTGTCCCCGTTTGCGTATGGGCTTTTTTACGTCTGCCACTCGGTTTACGAGGAAGCTTCGAAGATCTTTTATTCTCAAAATCGCTTTGAGGCCTACCAAACTGGAAGAAACGGCCTGCTCGCCCTTCAGAATTTCTCGCCAAAATCGTGGTCCCTTTTGACCTCTTTGGCGATCCGTTTCGATGCATGATTATCTTACAGAAATTATCTACTGGGAAGAAGAACTCAACATGGACACTACTGCTGTCGCAAATTGGCGGCTCCTTTGTAAACAGACGATGCAGGACATACGCCCAGGTCGCCTTGAACTATCCGTCACTTGCAACACAGACAGCACTGTGTTGTCGAAGGCTATATTGGAACCTTTGGTCACGATTCCAGCTCTGAAGTCAGGCTCAATCCGTCTTTCGATGAAGAAAGAGCCTGAACTCCAGCGCTTAGCAGAGCACCCAACTTACCGACTTGTTTCTCCAAAAATGGTAGAGAGTTCATTCCGCTTCTACGACTTACCAGTCGAACTCCAGCCACAAGTCTTGGAGCACGCCGGCCTCGTCGCCCCTTACCCTCTTCGATGGGAAGTTGATTCTGGCTTCCGACCCTTTTACAGCCCGTCGACGAAACCCTGTGACTCATCTGTCCATGATGAGCCAGCTAATAGTCTCCGAAACAAACAGGACGCGTCTGCCTGGTGATGTAACTGCTGGATAGCTCCTAGATCCTTATTCAAGGTTGACCGCAAGATCCGACAAGAGGCGATACGTATTTTTTACTCAAAAAACCAATTCTGCATCATCTCCAACATATATGACGGATCGCCAACCGCGTTAACGCTATTTTTCTTGCGCATACCGCCGAGCGCCGCGAGTAATATACGGCCCCTGCAATCTATCTTGACATACATCATGCAGTCTAGAGTGGACTATGAATCGAGATTCTTCCGTTGGTCAGATGACATATGTAGGGTTTTTCATAGAACAAATTTGTCGCAGCTCACTCTTACCGTGGACTTCAGCATGTGCCCTCCGCCCTATAGATGTCTGAAAAACTCCCCACTGACTACCTTTAGAATAGATGTTGAATGGGAGAGCTTCCAGTTCGCAGCGGAGACGTTGCGACCGTTGAGAGGCCGTATCCAGAATCTGTTTATCCATATTTGTAGTACCGCCAATAATGTTTCTGATTTTAAATTTCGGGATGCGCTGGAGAGGCAGCTGGAACGAAAGTGTCATGGGACTCCAATATGACAGTTCTCTGCGAGGGAAGTACGGTCATTCAGCTAGTTGGTACATGCCAATCAAGCAGACCCCCATGTCATTTCCCATCTGAGTTCATGTAAATACTGCAAGATAGCCCAGGCTTTTATCCAAGAATTTGGGTTCATCTATACGTATCATATTCATGCCATGTCGTTAATTAACCATCTATATCTTTATTTTATAACCCATTGCAAGAGCAACCAAATCATTTCGAAAAGCACAAGAAAGCACAGAGAAAGAAAGGAGAAAAAGCAAAAGAAACAAGTCCTTTATGTCATGGCCAAATCAGCATCACTTCCTCTTCGACGCGTTGATCAGCTTCTTCTTAATATGCTTCGGCATCTTCTTGGCTCGCTGCTCGCGCTTCTCCTCCTTCACTAGCCGCTTATGGTCTTTCTTCGCATCTTTGTCCTCAAACCGCTTTCCCCTAGGCGCTTTCTTGGCGAATGGATCCCTATCTTCATCCTGAGAACCAGACTCTGACCCTTCGTCAGATATAGAAACCCCCCCAGATTCATCTGATCCTTCCTCTTCTGCCTCATTGTCGACAGCGCCTTTGGAGTCTCCCTTATTCGCTAGCAGTTCACGATAAACCAAATCTTCACCTTGACCCTTTCGCAGCTTCTCCACGTCACGCTCAACGTCATAAACCTGCTCGAGTGTTTGCGGGATATATTGCTGGCGAAAAACGGCTGCGTCAACTTCGTCGTTCGCTTCGGCGTCCTCTTCGTCTCCAAGTTCCTCTCGAGATGCAAACAGCTTCTCTAAAGCTTCTGACATCTCGTTGGACCCGGGAGTAGCTTTGGGACCGTCAAAAGCCGTTATGAATCCGAAGATGGTCTTTTCTGGCAAGGTATGTACTCCCTTGCGTCGGAAGAAGTCTGTGACGTTCTTGATATCCATACGCAAGAACTCCAAACTGCGCGGGTGGTCATGCTCAACACTTTGACTGACATCGATGATGTAGAGCTTGTTCTTATGGTAGAGGATATTGTACTCGCTAAGATCTGCGTGTACTAATCGGCACTCCTGATACATGGTGCGCATATGTCCGAGCAGCTCGACGTAGAGACCTCGCCATTGCTCCTCCGGCTCTGGTCCAGTAAGTTCCACATCCTTTAATCGCGGTGCTGCAAATCCCTTTGAGTTTCCAAGAAAACCCATGACTAGCACGTGAAGCCGGAGGTAGAGGGGCTCGGGGCAAGGTATTCCAGCCGCGTGAAGACGCTTGAGATTCCGCATCTCCTTTTCCGCCCATACCTTCACCATCGCCCGGTTGTTGGACTTGTTGTACCCTTGTCTGAACCTGAACTCGCCACTGACGTACTTGTCTCTGTCCTTGAAAACTAATATGCTAGTCTTATAGACCTTGATGGCCCGCTGGAGCTCTTCACTACCGTCTTCCGGATAGGATACGGCGTGGTAGACGTTGGCTTCCTTGCCTGTGGAAAGACACCCGTTGACCTCAGATACCACATTCCTGTTGATCATCTGCAGCAGGATCATACGAGTCCTGGGATCGAGCACTTGCTCTGATGTTGCCCGGTCGCTTTTGTCGCCTCCCTTGTCGCCCTTCCCGCCCAGTCCGGACTGGAGATCATCGAGCCGTAGCCTCGCAGCATGTCGCGAGAGGGAAGAGATCTGGTCGTCTACATTTGCTCGTGTGTTCACTGTAGGTTTCTGAGGGTTGCTTTTAGGATATGTGTATTTGGGGGCATTTGGATCTGCGGATACTTCTTTTAGTCGGCGCTGGCGATTGTAGGATTTTGTAAGGTCTGAAGGGTTAGAAGACGCGAATTCTTCTCCGTCGAGATCATCGTCTTCTGCAAAAATGTCGTCGTAGTATTCCTCCTCATCTTCTTCTTGAGCATCCTGTTCTGGCGGGGTTCGTTCCTCCGCAGCATCTGTAATATTTTTTAGAGCATTTTGTTCCGAAGCGGGAACGGGATCAGTCCCAACAGGCACTGTCGCCTGGATATTCGCAGCCATAATCTAAAATTTAAACACTTCTAGCAAAACTGCTCTTGTTGTAACTTGATGTATCAACTTTTTTTGCCTCTCTGCCCCTCACTTGGATTTATACCGTTCGCCAACGCATGCGCAGTGTGACGTACAATTTTATGGCGCTAAATTGTTAGCCCGGTTCCGCCCCTCCTCCCAATCCAAGCCCTAATGCCTAATCGGGAACGCGTCCAGCCCAATCCCATCCCCGACTCCAACGCGTTTCACTCGTAGTGTAAGTGATCAAGATACACGCCAGGCTCGCCGCAACCTGCGCAACTTTGCTAACCCACTCCATCGCTACGAAGCCGTTTCCCTTGCACCATACCTGCTGCACTGCGATCCTGCAACGCTATTAGACGCTGTTTGTGCGCACAGCGTGGCGCGTGCGCGAATAACCAGCGTTCAGGATGTATATCAAACAGATCATCATCCAGGGCTTCAAGAGGTGAGTGAATAGGGCGAAATGCTTTACGCGAATTGAGCCTGCTGAGACTTTCCTTCAAATCATATAGCTACAAAGATCAGACGGTCATCGAGCCCTTTTCTCCAAAACACAATGTCATCGTCGGCCGCAATGGGTCGGGGAAGAGTAACTTCTTCGCCGCGATTCGATTCGTACTTAGCGACGCATACACTCATATGGGCAGGGAGGAACGACAGGCACTGTTACACGTACGTGGATTCAATTCTATACGTTCGCTTTATGGTGTTGTGGTCACTGACAGACAAGTAGGAGGGTTCTGGCTCCGCAGTGATGTCTGCCTACGTTGAAATCATTTTCGACAATTCCGACGAACGATTCCCTACCGGTAAGAAGGAGCTAATATTGCGGCGAACTATCGGAACGAAGAAGGACGAGTACACTCTGGACCGCAAAAACGCGACCAAGGCCGATGTGATGAATCTACTAGAGTCGGCTGGCTTCTCGCGATCGAACCCTTACTACATCGTTCCGCAGGGCCGTGTCACGACTTTGACCAACATGAAAGATTCAGAGCGTTTGGTTCTGTTGAAGGAAGTTGCCGGCACACAGGTTTATGAGGCGCGTCGTGCAGAGTCGTTGAAGATCATGAACGAAACCAATAATAAGAGGGCGAAGATTGACGAGTCGCTAGATTACATCAACGAGCGGCTTGCGGAGCTCGAAGAAGAGAAGGACGAGCTCAAAAACTACCAAGAGAAAGATAGGGAGCGGCGTTGTCTCGAATATACAATATATTCCCGCGAACAGGCCGAAATCGCCGGCGCTCTTGAGAATATTGAAGGCCAACGCCAGACGGGTGTTGAAGATACAGATGCGAACCGCAACCGCTTTATACAGGGCGAAAATGATATTGCGCAGATAGATGCGGAGATCTCGGAGCTTAAACAGTCCATGGAGCTTCTCAAAGTGGAAAAGGCACAGATGGAGGAGGACCGTCGTGACGTCTCACGAGCTTTGGCGCAGGCTGAACTGCAGGCAAAATCTCTATCAGAGGGACAGTCTGCTGCCCAGCGAGCCAAGGCTCGTCGCGACGCGAATTTGAAGGCAGTCCAATCGGCTATAAAGGGACGCGAGAAGGAGCTTAGCAAAATCCTTCCACAGTTTGAAGCTAAGAAGCAGGAGGAAGAAGCCGTTAAGGCTCAACTGGACGAAGCGGAGACGGCGAGACAGCGCCTCTATGCAAAGCAAGGTCGCAATTCCAAATTCAGAAACAAGTCGGAGCGTGATAAGTGGCTTCAACGTGAAATTCAGGATACCTATACTTCTCTTTCGACGGTGAAGGCTGTGAGAATGCAAACGGAGGAAGAAATCAAAGAGCTGGACAACGATATTGCTCTTTTGGAACCCGAGGCGGAGAAACTTCGCAAGCAGCTCGATGGCAGAGGTGATGCTATGCAATCTATGGAGCAGGAGGTCCAGGGGGCAAAGGATGAAAGGAATAGATTAATGGACCAGAGAAAGTATGTTACAAGCTATTTTACACATGCAAATTCTCAAGTAATTATGCTAAACAAAAAAACAGGGAGTTATGGAGAGAAGAGGCAAGGCTCGACTCTATCATATCGAATGCCTCACAAGAACTCGATCGCGCGGAACGGAGTCTTTCTCACATGATGGATCACAATACAAGTCGGGGCCTCGCCGCTGTCCGTCGTATAAAACGCCAACATAACCTTGAAGGCGTATATGGCACTGTTGCTGAACTGCTTGACGTCAATGAAAGATACCGCACTGCTGTGGAGGTTACAGCCGGCCAGAGCCTTTTCCATTATGTCGTAGACACGGACGATACCGCCACGAAGGTGCTGGAAATACTACAAAAGGAGAAGTCGGGAAGGGTCACATTTATGCCGCTAAACCGTCTAAGACCGAAGCCCGCAAACGTTCCACGAGCCAGTGATACCATACCCATGATTGAGAAACTGGCTTTCGATCAACAATACGAAAAGGCTTTCCAACAAGTTTTCGGAAAGACTATCATTTGTCCTAATCTTCAGGTCGCTGCACAATATGCTCGAAGCCATGGAGTCAATGCCATTACCCCGGAAGGCGATCGATCCGACAAGCGTGGCGCGTTGACTGGTGGTTTCCATGACTCTCGACAGTCTCGTCTTGAGGCTCTGAAGACCGTTACTAAATGGCGGGATGAGCTCGAATCAAAGAGGAATAGGGGAATGGAGATCAGAAGAGAGCTTGAAAAGATGGATCAGTTGATCACAAAGGCCGTGGGAGAGTTGCAGAAGCTTGAGCAGCGAAGACAACAATTCCAGGGCAGCAATATTCCGCTACGTCAAGAGATCAAGAGCAAACGCGATATGCTACAGAATAAGACGGATACTCTGGAGGCAAAGCGACGTGCTCTCCGGAACATGGAGGCAAACGTTAAAGCATTGACTGACCAGATCCGCGCACATGAAGAGGAAATGTCGACGCATTTTGAGAAGGCGCTAACAAACGCTGAAGAAGCAAAACTGGAATCTCTCAACTCCCAAGTACAGGAACTCAGAAGCCAACACTCAGAGCTCTCCAGCGCCCGAAGTGAATTGGAAACCGGTAAATCTGTCATTGAGGTTGAGCTACGTGAGAATCTAAACCCCAAGCTAGACCAATTGATTGGCCACGAGCTTGAGGCTGGCGAGGAAAGCGCACATGGCAATCTCAAGGAGAGCCAACGTGAGATACAGCGCTTGAACAAGTCTCTCGACTCGCTCGATGTACGCCTCAAGGGATTGGAAGAATCAATGGAGAAAGGATCAGCCGAAATGGCCCAGTTAGAACAGCGCAAGGCTGACATTAAACGAGACATGGAAGACTTGGCTAAATCCATTGAAAAGCATCAGCGACGGATGGAGAAGAGCATGCAGAAGAAAGCTGCCCTGACGAAGCAAGCAGCTGAATGCAGCGCCAATATCCGCGACCTTGGTGTGCTTCCTGATGACGCCTTTACGAAGTTCAAGAACACCGATTCAAATACTGTGGTTAAGCGCTTGCACAAGGTGAACGAAGCTTTGAAGAAGTACTCCCATGTCAATAAACAAGCTTTCGAACAGTATAATGGCTTTACGAAGCAGCGGGAAACATTGACGAAGAGAAGAGAGGAGCTCGATTCTTCGCAAAAGTCAATTGAGGAGTTGATTACGGTTCTTGATCATCGGAAAGACGCAGCCATCGAATTGACATTCAAGCAAGTGTCGCGCGAATTCGCACAAATCTTCGAGAAGCTTGTTCCTGCCGGTCGAGGCCGGTTGATCATCCAGCGTAAAACAGATCGTTCCGCTGGCCAAGAAGATGAGCTTGACTCCGACGAAGAAGAGGCACGAAACAGTGTAGAGAATTATGTCGGTGTTGGCATCAGCGTGAGTTTCAACAGCAAGCATGACGACCAGCAACGCATCCAACAACTCAGCGGTGGACAGAAGAGTGAGTGGTCCCTTTTATGACAAAGAAATCCATATAAAATAATGACTAACGTGAAACTAATAATAGGTCTCTGCGCCCTCGCCCTCGTTTTCGCTATCCAAGCCTGCGACCCTGCTCCCTTCTACCTCTTCGACGAGATCGACGCGAATCTCGACGCCCAGTACCGTACAGCTGTTGCGCAGATGCTCAAGTCCATCTCTGAAGAAACCAACGGCCAATTCATCTGTACCACTTTCCGGCCAGAAATGCTCCTTGTCGCGGAGAAGTGCTATGGCGTTAGTTTCCGCAGCAAGGCTAGTACCATCGATGTAGTGTCACGAGAGGAAGCGCTGAAGTTCGTGGAAGAGCAAAAGACATAATACGGTACGGTCTTTTAGCGAATGCTTTAGCTCTCTTCAGTGCTGTTTTCGATACGGAATCTTTTTTTATTGTGGGTGGCTTGGAGTTCTGGTCAGACGGGGTCTTGCTTTGAATTATCGTGGTGCAGTTGTTGCTTTCGTGTTTTATGATTTCAATTTCCTGTCTATCTTATTAATCTACCCGATTCCCAACCGCAGCATATTTGATCGATTCATAAACCGGGGAAGCGCCATTTCCTAAGCGATTGATATAATGCCGCTATGCCCCTAGGGAATGTTTGTCTTCTCGTCGATAATGTCTTGTCCTGTTTGATCTGCCATGATCTCCCATTACTTCGTCCTTTCCCCCTTCGCTTTTTGTTCTTTGTAATTCATTCCTGATTCAATTGAAGCAATGTGCACAAATATTGTTTCGTCCCGTACCAAGTTTCATTCAATGTATTATGTCCTCGATCTCTTTTTCAAAACCAAGACCCTAACATGTGTTTCACTTGTAGCAAGCAAACTTCCAGACATGTCGATGAAATGGAAGTCTGGGTTATCGTTATTATGTAGAGATTAACAGTCAGTAGGGGAGAACTGAAGCGTGGCAGATAGTAAGAAGGAGGGTCAGTTTGTAATTTGTTCTATATGCGAGAAATGGAAAAGAGACAATCCTAGCTGGTAAACATATTTACGTTCTAAATATGGTGAAATAAGGTGAAACCAAAACTCTTCTATCATCAACTTTTGGCTCAAGCCCGAAAATATAAATATTGCCGGCGCGGTTCACTGAAACCGTACACCAACTTAACTCCTCGCCTTGTCCCCAGTCCACTCAACAAGAATTTCATTAGGGAGACCCCGAACCAACACATGAACGTGCTCGACAGACCTCACGCTCTGAAGCGCCGTCCAATTCTTGAACCACAAGACCCGGTCCTTCGCGTCAGGAAACAGCTTCTCCAACCTAGCGACAAATGTCCGGGAAACGAAATCACCAATCAATGCACGAGATTCATCAGTCATATCCCCATTCTCCGCCTTGACCGGGATACTGTTTTTGAGCCACACAACTAGATGCGTGATATCCGGCGTGACTCCATAGGGCCAATCATTGCGCAGGATCTTGTAATCATTGGGATCCGCAAAGGGGACCGGATTCCGACAGTGCGACGCAGGGTCATCAGCAGGGTCAAATTGCCACCGCAGCCTCTCGCGACAAACGTAGTTCGTTATCGAGCCATACTTCGCCTTGGTCTCGGTTGTCCAGGCGATGTAGCGCACTAGATCGCTAGGCTTGCGTCTGAATACTTCGAGCTTATTCGCGGCTATTCGGACGGGTTAGTGACACAGGACTTTTTCACTTGACCATGCATTTGTTATGGATGCTAGATGCTAAACAGCAGGTCGCGACTACGAACCTACGATGTCTTTGAGATCTGCCCAATCGTGGTAGACGAACTCCTCGTCTGTCTGCGAGAGGACCTGCCGATCAATTTCTGTGAGGTTGAAGGGGAGGGAGGTCGAATCGAGCGGCTGTGGGTCTCCCATATTTTCTCACTATGATCGACGACAGCGCAATGGAAGACTCCAACGGCAAAGGAACAAAGGCGTTTCTCAGTTTGGCGGCCCGGGCGCAGTGAGGTCGTCTGTTCAGTGGGGTGTTGTCACCAACTTAAACCTTTAGCGTTAAGTTAATAATAATGTATTAGCGCCATATCACCCAGCCATACCCCACAAACCTTAAATCATCTTGGTTACAATAATTAGAGATTGATTCAAAAAGCTGATTATTTGCAGAGTGAAGCAAAACCGTGATATAGAATGAAAGGAGGTGCAACAGATATAGTAGTACTATGATATGATATTCAGTAATACTCAGATCAGTGCTCTCTGTTTTGAAAGTGCAAATGGAGACTTAAAACCTTTCAGGATCATTGTGTTTAAATGTAAGAGACTCGGAAAGAAGAAAAAGTGAAGAAGGAAGAGTTCTTGATAATAGATGGTTGGCCGGATACGTTAGCGCTCAGCGGCTGCGCGTATTTTCACTTTCACATGTACAGACCTCAGGACTCTTCTACTAGTGACGTCAACAACCCTTTACAGTTGCAGCAATTTTAGACTTTAATATCACTATTATAAACAACAAACTTCCACCAATATTAAGAGTGTCTGATTATTTCTAACTCCTCTTTGATGTTCTTCTTCTCACTACAATCAGTAGTATCTTCTTCAATCATTTTTCACTAGACTATTCCAACGAAGTCCATAATTGCGAGAAATCACCAAAAACCTTTAGTTCCAATATAAATAGTACCGGTCTTCCCTTTGAAATCTTCTGGCAGAGCCTTTTTACACTAAAACGGCAATGCAGAGCGCAGGGCTTCATGAACGACGTCACTTAGGATTAAAGGATGAAGAGATACTAAACCAAACAGACAAACGGCGTCCATATCGCGTTGGCTGGCCTAATCCGCTTCCAGCCTTTCCGGTTCATACATCTTCAATAGCCAGCGACTGTGTTGATCTCAGTGCGGAGATAAGAGAGAAACTAAGTGATATTCTGGAATTTTATAAGGTTGAATGGCGAAGCAGAACTGTACTTTACCGGCATGGGAACTGGAAACCGACCGAGAACGACTAGACACTTGTGATCTCAGCGAGACACCCCCAGAAGTGCTGGGTAGACGCAGTCAAAGATATCAGAAAGTGTTTAGCTTCAGCAAATAACCATATGCGCATCGAAATGATTGACGGAACCTATGCAAAACCAGAGACCTTTCCCATTTCCAGAGAGGATACTTTGGTGGCCATTTGGGAACAGCACTATAGGAAAAAGGTTCACTCGGTCCTCAAGGATACTCTAAGGCAGTCCATCAATGTTTTCAACCGTGGACCCGGGCTGACAATAGATGAATGCCCGAAAACGCTGGTTGTGCATGTGTGGGATGCCAACAACGAATATTGGTGGGCCAGAATCGTCCCAGCTCTCGAGGAAGCTTGCGAACGTAAATTGCAAGTCGAGATACTCCAGGCTGAAGAACTGTTCTCCTCTGAAGCGGACACCACCATGATCGACGAACTCGGTCCGAATCTATCACTGGGGGCGAGGTGCGGAGTCGAAGGTGGACTTAGCTCTGGTACGCTAGGACCATATTTGAAGCTGAATTCCCTAATGGGAGTTTGACGAGTGTGGTATTAACAAATCATCACTCGATATGTACAGACAGACTAGACGACGGTAAGTGCACAGAAGCCCGTTCGTGTAGCCGGAATATATTAACGATCGCTATATAGAAATTGGAATAGATTATCCTTTGAAACCAGCCCACGCCTTAGCAAGCGGAAAACGATCATCGTGAGATGCCCAAGTGATGCTTACAGCGACAAATATCGGAGTTCCATTGATGAACGTCTTCTGAAACAGAGTCGTTACATCTATGGGGAGCCTGAGAAAGGAACCAAGGGCCTCCTAGATAAGGCAAAAAGCAGCGATGATTCCGAAGCCAATACTCTATAAGAAAACTTAGATATTCTGGGAAGCATAGAAGAAGAGAAGCAAACATTCTCGACATATGATCGGAGCATTGGGTCAGTGCTATCTTCTTCAGGGCATAGGACCTACTTGCAAACAACAAGCATTTCCCGCTAGACTGGGCCTTGGTTCAATTGAGAGCAGGGTATACCTTCCCAAATGTCTTGCCACAACGTGATATAACTGCATGTGGGACTCCTTTGGAGCGCATTATACATGACAAAAAGCGAATACCTGGCTGGTCTGATGCTTTGCAAGCTGGTATGGAGTGCTTAGTCTTGATTAATCAAATTAGAGACTATAGGTGGGCTAGGGAAAGGTGAACGGTATCAGGAGTGACATCATGTTAAGGGAGAAGAACGGGAGGCTTGAATTTGGCGGATTGATTTCGGCATGGGTTATAGACGGGGTAGGCCATGGTGCTCCGTTTTGCGACTGGGGTGACCCGGGTTCACTAGTATTACACGAGGAAATAGAGGCGTGGGTTGGCACAGTGTTTTGCTCGGATAGGATCCAAGGATGGAGCTATATAGTACCGGCAGACCTCGTTATCAAAGATATTGAAGGCGTGACAGGAGCGAGGATTGTTGAGCCGGGCGAAATGAATCGCGAAGATATGGACTTTTGGCTGCAGTTTCTACGTTAATTTTTGGAGCAATGCAAATACATATTACCGATCGAGCGCGTCCGGCAGCGAAGTGTTCGAGTTGGGTTCGAGAGAGAGGGTTGAGATAGCACATGTGTACATTACTAGTATGCTGCCTGTCTGATGGAGCGATGCTTGTCCTTGTTAAATCTCACGTAATTTCGCAAACAAGATCAAAACGCAAATCAGAAATATAATCGTAATGATAAGTGACCCATCAATATGCGTGCATGTAAATGTATACCTAGATACATAATAGGGGTTGTAGGAAATCCCCCGACTGCCACAGGGCCGTGCACTGCCATTAGTCACCGATAGTTACAGGCAACTTAAGGTTTTGCGCCAGTACCTTATTTAAACGTCAGAGCTTCAACCTTATAAACCTTTTGAGAATGGGATGAACCTTCACACACACCTAGGTAATCTTCAAATCCTTAATTCATCGTCGCTGGGCCTTGAGTCGGGAGACATATTGCTACGGCGGTATTTAATCAGTTGGAGCCTTTCACCAGTGTAAGCTAATTTCACAAAAGATACTTCTCCCTGCAAGAAGTCTTTACTGGGGAAAATGGATGGACCTTCCATGAAATTCACCCCGAATCACCCACATTCTGGTTGTCCCACAGTTAAATCTTCACAACATCGCTGTTGAGAAGCTACTGGAATTTTTATTCCCTATCGCCTTTCATTTGATTCGAACGACCCTCTTATTTTCGAATCCTATTGTTAGTTACCTAGGTAGTGATTGAGGGTATTCATGGTAGGTTTGTTTGCAAAGTCACTGACCCAACCTTATTGAAGCTGCAGCGATGCTTCAGGAAGAAATGAATGAAAATGAGACACTCAGTCAAACATGCTCTCCTCTATTTAAGCACTCTTATCCATTTTTCATCTCTACATCCCTACAAGCCAATTTGCACTTTTTCATCAACGTACCTAGGTACATGTACCTAGGCAGCTACCCAATTTGATATTAGCGTTTGTTTCTTCGAGGGGAGGCCGAACAGCTTATCGGCTTGCCCATACTTTCCCCATATTGGTCTTTGCTTTTCAAATACAACCCTAACACTTCCATTCTATTTTGCCTCCCCCCTCGTATTTTGACCAGTAAGACATTGTCACCCATCTACCCCTCCTAGACACTATGGCCCAGCTTTTTCGCAAAAACATCCCGGCTACATCGGAAGCGAACGAGCGGCAGCATATGAGTCGCAGCGATGAAGAAATAATTGAGGAAATCGATCGTCGGCTTTTGTACCGTTACGGATGGCCCAAAACCATGCCGATACTCCCAGTGCAAACTTCGTCGGTCCCCAGCCAACTGGACCCCATAACTCCCCAAGTGCGAACTAAGATACAGGATATCCTGGATGCCCAACGGAGGTGCGGCAAGATATGACTGTGGAATATAGACATAGGTTCTCAAAACAACCCAAAGTGGAAGATATCACTCTTGTCATTGCAGCTAATTCGGCACAGGGATCCTGGTACCATGCGCTGAATCTGTCCAAATCGATATTCGAATTGAGTTGATAGACAAGGCATGGGCTTATCCCCTACTTTTCCAATCTCCCCTGATAAATCCATAAACGTTTTGCACCGAGGCCCCGGCCCGAATAAGGAGAAATACCCAGTAACGCTCGTCATGACCACGCACGACGCCATAAGCGAGCACTGGTGGGCTAACGTGATCCCAGCGCTTAGAGAAGCCTGCGACCTGAGACTGCCTGTGGAAATACTCCAAGCGGAGAGCTTGTTTGCTATGAATGATAACAAAGCGCCAGGGAGACGATTGACAATGCAAGATTTTGGCAGCAATGTTTCTCTGGGAGCTAGTTGCTGCATCCAAGGGGCTAGTAACTCAACACCTCTGGGAGGCCTTTTCAAAGTTCAGTTTCCTGGTAAAACCAGTGCAACTCTTGCTGGGCTGACGAATCATCATGTCATTCGCACCGCCGCGCTGGATAAAGGTAAGCAGCACGTCACTATGTCTGCCATTGAAGAGGCACCTGCTAAATTTTTCTTCATATAGAAGTTGGTCTGACAAGCCCTTTGCCGCCTGACCACCGTATAGCCAATGAGTGTCGCATTGTAATAAACTCGCCCAGCGACGCAGACACCGCGTCGTGTATCGAGCTCATAGTTGAACAAACAAATACGGGCTAAAAAGGAGCTCATTGACGGAAATAGCTCAAAGGGGATAGTTGGACTTCAGTCCAATGTTACGCTGGAGACACTTCCAAAGCCGAATATCTACAATTCTGCCTAGAGTCGGTGAGACGTATGGAAGAAGGGAAAAGACGGATCGGGCAGGGTGACCGGAGAATCGGTGCCGTTCGGTCATCATCTGGCCATAGAACGTGCCGTTCCGGGGACTACCACTTCGCTCTGGATTGGGCCCTTATTGAGCTTCGCCCGGGATGGACATAACAAAATATACTACCCCAGGGGGCCGCTCACCCAGGACCATTCCAAAGAACCTTAAGCAGGACACCAGTATCCGGTTGGTCGAAAGGCATTCAAGGTGGCTTGGAGTGCACTAAGTATGGTAGAACTACTAGATGGACTGAAGGATGGTGGAGCTGTATCAAGGCCGACTTAAGAATCTCTGACAACGACGGGGGAAAGCCTTTACAGCAGAGATGTTTCCGCATTGGTCGTCATGTCTTCGACACCAGGTCTCCCGTTTAGTCTACCTGGAGATTCGGGCGCGCTTGTAATATCTTTGGAAGAAAAGGCGAATGTGACTGGCCTTTTGTTTGGGCCTGACAGAGGCCCGGATGTGAGTTATGTTACTCCAATTGAGTCCGTCTTCAAGGATATTGAGTTTGTTACGGGAGGGAAAGTTATTGAACCTGCCGAAGATTTCCTGTGACAAAAGGAGAGAAGGACACTTGTTTGAATAGTATTTCGTCGCAGTATCTTAATAGATGATCTTTTTTCTCAGCCCAAATTACATTTTCAATCAATTATTTCGCATAGAAGTAAATTGTTCCGACTTCCTCTTGTGTTTAGAGGCAATGTTAGAAATAGGTGGTGTATTCCATATGCGCTAAACCCGATCTGATTGGTGGCTAGACACACGCCCCACGCGTAACTGCCACGGTGCGCACTGACTCCGGGGAATTTCTTTCCTTCTTGGGGGTCTGGCTGCTCCGAAAACTACCGAGCCAGCTTCAATTCCCCCCGGTAGATGAGTATAAATCAGACTGACCATTGCTGTGTCGCCCTCGTCTGCATAACCCGCTCCCGGTCACTCCTCCCCGCTCTCCAAGAGTCTTCATCAATGAGGTGAGATATTGGATTCTTGTCTATCTCCTGTGTCTGCTGGTATAGAGAGTTAACCATCTGTCATTGTGTGTTTAGTCGCTGGACGTCCAGAGAAGCATTTGACGGGATGTATATCCCCTCCGCCCTCCTCATTGTCGGCACTGCCATTATAAAGAAGGAATGGCTTCCCTATGCCGCAGCTCTGGCTGCTATCTTGTCCGGGTGGAAGGTGTTTGCCGGTAGTAAGTTTTGCTCTCTTTCCTCATGCAATCTACCCTTACCCCATTCTGTAATTCTGTTGGGACCTCGGAAATTTATGCAGATCTAACGTGCAATCCCAATTGCTTTTTTATTCCTACAGGGCAGCGGAAGGTCCTGAATCCCACGGAATTCCAACACTTTGAATTGAAGGAAAAGACCATTGTCTCCCACAATGTTGCCATCTACCGCTTTGCCCTGCCGCGTCCCACCGATATCCTCGGTCTTCCCATCGGCCAACACATCTCTCTCGCCGCGACCGTTGAGGGCCAGTCCAAGGAGATCATGCGATCCTATACCCCCATCTCTTCCGATCAGGAAGCTGGCTACTTCGATCTCCTCGTCAAGGCCTACCCTCAAGGAAACATCTCCAAGCACCTTGCCGGCCTGCGCATCGGACAGAAGATGAAGGTCCGCGGCCCCAAGGGAGCCATGGTTTACACCCCCAACATGGTGAAGAAGATTGGTATGATTGCTGGCGGCACTGGAATTACGCCAATGCTCCAAATCGTTAAGGCTATCATCCGCGAACGCCCTAGGAATGGCGGCAACGACACTACTCAGGTTGACCTGATCTTTGCCAACGTCAACCCCGAGGATATCCTGCTTAAGGACGAATTGGATGCGCTAGTCAAGGAAGATGACGGATTCCGGGTCTACTATGTCCTCAACAACCCACCAGAGGGCTGGGAAGGTGGCGTTGGCTTCGTTACCCCTGATATGATCAAGGTCAGTCTTGCTCCTAGTTTTTTTTTTTCGCATTTTGCTTATTGTGCAAACAACTTACTTTATTTTTATTCAGGCCAAACTCCCTGCTCCATCAGCTGATACGAAGATTTTGATCTGTGGTCCCCCACCAATGGTCAGCGCAATGAAGAAGGCCACTGAGCTTCTTGGATTCAAGAAGGCCGGACTTGTCAGCAAGCTGGAAGACCAGGTCTTCTGCTTCTAGAGGCCAGACGCCCGCTACGGAAAAGGAATTTTTCACATATACATATATTATTGGGTGGAAAGGGATTTTGTTGCATTGCGCCGCATTTTCAAAAATTCCCCTAATGTTGGACGATTGATATCTCATTTGTTGGAGAATCAGGGATAGAGCGAGGGTAGGGATCATAGATGGGGTAGCGGTTGTTTTATTGCATCCGGGAGCAGCATTGTTGCACAAAAGTGACATACGGGTATATACGAAATGGCCAATTAATAGTCAATAATAAGCTCGGAATACATTTGTTTACAGATTTATTTATTTACATGTACTGTACTGCAACTGATTTATCTCGATCTGATAAGATCTTTCCTCACGTGCAGCAGCTATATTCTGCCGCCGTGAGTCACCCACACCGCCCTATCCACTGCAAAAATGAACCATCCAGACACAACAGTTTGGGTTTGCCGCATTGAAGGAATTAAAAAAAAAAAAAAAAAAAGTAGAAAAACAAAAACAGAGTTCAGAGACTCCCCCTCTATCCACATCTCCCAGGAACCCCGTAGCATATATGCGCCAACGAATCCTCACCACCGGCGCATTTTTCCCAAAATCCATATTTCAGAAACCCTCGCCCTCGCTGCAAAAGTCAGCCCCCTTGTCCTTCCAATTGAACTACTACCACGCCTCCTCCCGCAGCCCGCCCCTCCTTAACCGCCGTGCCCTAGCCCTGTCGTCCTGCGCACCCCGCAGCACATCTTCTCCTCTCTCACCAAGGACTCACCACCGGTATCTCAGCACAACCATGGCGACAGACTCAGTGCCCACTGTGGCAGGACTTTCGATCCACTCCACCACGAGTGAGGTGTCGAAATATCCCAATTGCTACCCCTCCCTCAACCCCGTCGATAACTACCGCATCCATGTCGCGGAGCTGATCGCGGAGGCTCTGAAGCTCGACTCCCAGTTTGTCTATCCCAGAATACAGTGGACAAATACACTGGAGAAGGGTGATCTGGTTCTAGCGGTATGTTTAATTGCGATTTTACCCCGCCATGATTATCTAGAAGGGGGCATAACTAATTTTTTCTATTCCATGACTAGGTCCCCGCTCTACAAATCAAAGGCAAGAAACCGCAAGAAGTCATTGCGCAGATTCTAGAGAATCTCCCTCCATCCGACCTCATCAGCCCGCCTACCGTCTCAGGTACACACATGCAGTTTTTCTTCAAGCCAGGACCCCTCACCAAGACCGTCATCCACTCTATCCTCGAGAACAGAGCGACATATGGCACAAACGCCAACATTGGTCTTCGGGACCCCACTGACCCTTCAAAGGGCAAGAAGAAAATCATTGTCGAGTTCTCTTCGCCAAACATCGCTAAGCCGTTCCACGCTGGACATCTCCGAAGTACGATTATCGGAGGTTTCCTGGCTAACCTGTACACCGTGATGGGATGGGATGTGGTCAAGATGAACTATCTCGGTGACTGGGGCAAGCAATATGGCCTTCTCGCGAATGGTTATGAGAAGTACGGAAATGAGGAGGAGCTCGTCAAGGATCCCATTAACCACCTGTTCGATGTCTATGTCAAGATCAACAAGGACGTGTCTGATCAGGAAGGTCCTATCAAGGAACTTAGGGAGCAGATCAAGGCCAAGAAGGAGAAGAACGAGGATGTTGCAGAGTTGGAGAAGGACTTGCAAGCCAAGGTCGACGTCAGCTATGACGAAAAGGCCCGTCGGTATTTCAAGAGCATGGAGGACGGCGACGAGGCTGCGCTTGCCCTCTGGAGGCGATTCCGTGACCTCAGTATCCAAAAGTACAAGGAAACCTACGCGCGTCTAAATATTGACTTTGACCGCTACTCTGGTGAATCTCAGGTTAAGCCAGAAAGCCTCGCCAGAGCGTACGATGCTATGAAAAAGTCAGGCGTATCGGAGGAATCTGAGGGCGCCGTCATTGTCGACTTCGCCAAGCATGGCGCGAAGAAATTGGGCAAGGCCATCGTGGTCCGAAAAGATGGCACCCCTCTCTACCTTACTCGGGACATTGCTGCCATTGTCGAGCGTGACGAGGAATACCACTTTGACAAAATGATCTACGTCGTTGCGGCGCAGCAGGATCTTCATCTCGCCCAGCTTTTCAAGGTTACGGAGCTATCAGGTCAAAAGGATTTGGCTTCCCGGTGCCAGCATATCAACTTCGGCATGGTTCGGGGAATGAGCACTCGGAAGGGTACCGTCAAGTTCCTTAACGATATCCTCAAGGATGTCGGTGAGAAGATGCACGAGGTTATGCGCAAGAACACCACCAAGTACGAGCAGGTTGAGGACCCTGAGAAGACCGCCGATATCTTGGGTATCACGTCCGTCATGGTCCAGGATATGAGCGGCAAGCGGTATGTTTAGATATTTCTACTCTCTTCCCCCCCAATCTGTATTTGGTCATTTTCTAACACCACCCAGAATCAACGGCTACGAATTCAACCTGGACGACATGACCTCCTTCGAGGGCGACACAGGTCCCTACCTCCAATACGCCCACGCCCGCCTCTGCTCCATGGGCCGCAAGGCCGATATTCCCCGGGAAGAGCTGGCCTCCGCGAACCTCACTCTTCTCACTGAGCCCCATGCCATTGACCTGATCCGGCTACTCGCCTCCTGGCCTGACGTGGTCCAAAACACCATGAAGACGCTCGAGCCAACCACCATCCTCACTTACCTTTTCAGAATGACCCATGTGCTCAGCTCCGGCTACGATGTGCTCAAGGTTGTTGGCAGTGAGCCTGAGGTGAAGAAGGCGCGTATGGCTATGTATGACTGTGCCAGGCAGGTTCTGCATAATGGCATGAGGTTATTGGGATTGAATCCGGTTGAGCGGTGAGTTTTTCCCCTATTATCACTTGCGTTCTTTTTCATCTTCTTGGCTGCGTATCATAAGTTCCATGCTAATTAGTATCTTTCTTAGGATGTAAATCCCCCCCTTGCATACTACACCGTGTCACCCCCTTTCTTTTACCCTACCTTCCTCATCGATTTCTTTTTTCCCTTTCGTTTCAAAGGGCTTCCGGCGTAAAACGAGGAAGGAGCAAGGAAAAAAGATTTGGCAAGCTGGCACCTCATTCATTGAATGAGATTGTCTTGACTGCAATCTTGTCATTTTGTGAGAGTATCCAATATCTCGTCTCCTTCTTTTACTCTTGTATTTCTTTCAAGAGTTAAATACAGCTAGACTAGAAATATCTAGACGATGTTTCCCAGCTCAAGGGGGAAAAAAAGAAAAGAAACACCTGAACTTTTTCATTAAGGCGAGAAATAAATGAGTCCGTATCTGCCTAATCATGGCATCTTTTATTGGCTACGTCCTCAACCACGCACGCTTTGGTAACCGCCTATATATTCTTCTGGGTAACTGGTAACGTCACACTAACTGGGTACAGAAATAGGCATCCATGACAGGGCAGGATGATGGCATCATCAACATCCCTCTTAAACTACTTTAGTTATATAGCTATAGAATAAATAGACCGCAAGTATTACCGTCATCAATAGATATGAAGAACTACCAACCATCTCTTGTCAGAGTATAAGCACCTTTTTCCATGACCAGAATCTTCGATCGATCCCCAAACCATCACACATCGCCCTACCGCCGCCCCTTGCTTCCGGAAATATATGGGTATCAACACATAAAAACCGCTCCTCAGCATTCATCCTCCACATCCACTACATATCTAGGAAGATATGGACAGCTTGCCTGATACGCACCCAATAAGAAGACTACCGATATCGCCCATGCATATGTATCATCAACATCATCCACCCGTCACCCCTGTATTAAGAATGAGTACCCAGATAGCCAAAACCCAACACTTGAGTCATAGCCTCCCTCTTATTTACATACCTATATGAATTCAGCCACGTAGACGCACGCAATGGCATACAGACGCTTCTCAGCTTCTTCGTCCCCCACGACTCCCACGCTCCCCTGCTTCATCCCCCCCACCACATATGCCGCTGCTGCCTGTCAACTTCCAGCCGAACAAGCTATAGCTGCCACGTTGGCATCGTATCTCATTATCACCTCATCAGTATGCTTATCGGTCCATTCAATCCCGCTTGTTTACGTTTCTGTCCTGTTAAGCGCCGTTTGCATGACGAAATCACACCGTGATTCCGGCGAAGGTCCGGATAAGGTAATTCTATGTCATAGGAGAGAAATGACCGGGGGGGGAAGGAAACTTTCTATTTAATATCTGTGAGAAGATTACAGATGGAAGTCTATTGAGGTTGGGCAGCGAGAAATGACAGAGGACTGGGGCAGGCTGCTGATGGTTATTATTGATGGTGGTTATTGGTGAGCAGTGACTAAAAAAGGAGTGAAAATCTGAACGGGACAAGCGGAGGACTGCGCAGGCTGTGGTTTGGGTATTGTAGATCCGGCATTGACCTTGGAACTGTTGAGTCATACATATGCATGCATTCAATCTTGAGGACATAGTGGGATGGTAGAGATTAGGCCGACATCTGACATTTTAGAAGACTCTTTCCCCTGAGTGGCTGACTGATCGTGGCACAGGCAGAGAGCAATTGAAAAGGGGCTATATCAAGACTTTAAGCCAACTCCAGACGTTGGGAGTTTCTAGGTGTTTAGGACTGGTCATGCTTAGACATGGCTATGCAGTGATATAGTACGGTAGTATGGAATATGGAATTTTATCAATGCATGTGGAAAATGTGTATATATAGGATGGCTAAATTTGATCCCATGAGGTAGCTTATAGCGATATCCAAGATGATAGATGTTTCAACTGCAATCTATTAAACCTGCTGGGACCCCAAATGACATGATAGTATACTATTCAAGACACATCATCTAGCAAACTGTTAACCTATGTACCCTAAAGGGGTTGTGCAAAAGTAGAAGTGAAGGGACATCAGGAGCTGTCTTTTGTCGATACATGTGATCACCAGCAGACGCCAGGATGCATAAGAGGCGACACTGCCCCTCCTTCCAACACTCACCCAGCGCTTGATCCTCCTTAATCTAAAATCCTAGACAGAAGAGATCCTGATCTCTCCATATTTCTGACACTGGAGTAACAAAACTAGAAGACATTCGCCATTATGTAGAACGATCCAATGATGACGCATTGTCAGATGCCAATACGGAAGTCCAGCAAGGTGTGTATAAACAAACAGCCACATTTATCAACTTAGCAGAGGAGACTTGCTGACTTCCTATGCATCGCGGAGAAATTTCCTTGTGCAGGGACAGAAAGAAGATCTGGGAGCAGACGGAATTGCAGACCCTTGACTGTAAAGAGAGGATAGAAGTAACCCGGCGGAGCTCGTAGTTTATTTAGTGGCACAATAAGCTGGCCTTCGTTTCTTCGTCTATGTTTTTAATATCCAATGGAGAATATAAAGTTCCAGCTTGTACGACTATCGTGAAGAGTCATTTTTGGCCTCAGGCTAGGTTGAATGCTATAACGTCATACCTGTTGAACAGGATGGTTAAGTGGTGGCAAGGTTTAGATTTGAAGGAGTCATGTATCTCCCAAATCTCTCAAATATACTAGCCAGGCTGAGGCATGCCAATATGATTCAGTGCCTTATCAGGAAGCCATAAATTGTATAAAGAGGGTGTCGTTTAGTTCAACCCGAGGTTGAAATTTCCCGCAAGTCAAACCAAAACCTTTTCTTTGCTCAAAAGACATCCAACATGCCGTTTAGCCGCGAATCCAGCTGAGCCGCCGGTAAAAAAGCACCGAAAGCGTTATAGAAAAAAGATAAAAGCAGAAAAAGATTATGAAGCGGCAGAGTTATAAACATGACTGAAGCTAACAGATAGCTTGCTCTGGGCTGGCCCGCTGCTGCCTCCTCCCCCGCTCGACTGCATGCGCATAAACATACATAACAGCAGTCGCGGGTGCCTATGCGTCCGCATGTCCCAGCCACACCCTCCCATACGCATGTGTCGACGGACATGTGCGGTTGGGGAGTTGGGGGGCGGGGATTGAACGGAGAGCTATGGAGGCGATAATGGAGACGGGCACATGGCAAAATAACCGCGCATGGAGCGAGGTAATTGGGGAAGACAAGAGGGATTTCATCCTCAGATACCAAATCGGAACGAATATCAGAGGGAGTGCGTAAACATCTCCACGGGAGGAAAGGAAACGAAGGTGACGGAATTGGAGTAATAGAAAATTTGACAGGTTGGGGGGGCTTATGGAGGGCGCAAACCTCAACCGACCTCTGCGGATAACCTTGCTCCCTTGTGGATTTTTTTTATAGTGGATATACAGAGAGAATGGAACGGAAGCGGGAACTATTATTTCGGGAACCATGGAAAATTTTTTCCTGGAAGAAGAAGGGCTGCCCCGCTGTCAACTTATCCAGTTCCGCCGGTTTCTTTTCATGAATACAGCTGGAGATCCACAGAGGGGTAGCAATCATGAAGAAGTTTAGAACAGAATGACGGGCATGTCATATCCATCACTTGGAACACAGCGGCAAGAATTGTGCAATCGACCGGGCCAGGGGCTGGCCAAAGAAAAGATGCCGATTGACAAACCTGCCTACTGCTTAACCAATTGGTGGTTCAAGGGGATGAGTGGCTGATGGCATAAAAATGGCGAACTACATCTCCGGCTTGATAAACCGTCAACTTAGCGCGACGTGCTTGAAAAAGGCGTCTGGAGAGGGGCGGGGTTGGATGGAAAGGAGGAAGAAAGGAGGGGCAGGAAGAATCGCGATTCGAGCTGAAGACTTTTTTTTCCTGCTCTTCGTCCAAGCCCCTCCAGTTTAGTCTATCTCTAGCCGGTCCGTTTCGTTAGTTTCCATGTTGCTAAATTGCTGGGCCCGCGAGCTATGTCGGGGCTGGTGGAGGGTACCGGGATGGATGGGCATTGAAGGGAGAGAGATAGGGCGTTCGGTTTGGAAAGATGTATGCGAGTGGAAAGAGGTCCGGTATGTACGTAGAACTTTTTTGCACTACTACAGTGGCTCATATTTTGGCTGAAAGGCGTCAAAATTAAGACGAAAGAAGCGACTTAGGATGGATGAGGATTTGCAGACGTCATACTGACAAAGGAATTGAGCCGGAGAATAAGAAGAGGATGGCACTGACTAACTTTGCAATCGAATAAGACTATGCATGTGCCGGGGCCCATGGACTGTGGCACCTTAATATTCGAAGCGCATAGAGCCTTCAAGTTTGCTTTGCCGTTATTCTGTTTTGGCTAAAGACGAGCGAGAGAGGGGATGGGAGACTTAGGTACGTACATATCCATAGATCTAGACAGTATGGGCAGAGAGCTGTAGGACAGAATACGAAAATTATTGAGAGATTGCGACCAAGGCAGTTTTAAAACCACAATTCCGACATCTGAACTACTATATCTGCCTGTTTTAAGAAACCCTGCAGTCTTCCGTCCAGCTTTGATATCCCGGGGCCATTGATTCTTGCGCTTTACCGCGCGGAGCACAAGATAGGGGAAGTCAAAGCGGAACGAAGCCTATGATTTATAATGGTATCATCCAATCCCCTACAAGAAATGGGAATAAAAGTGAAACGAAAACCAAAAAAAAAAAAAAAAAAACAGCAGTTCACAACATTCCATTCTCTCGCCTCCCCTCCAATTCCAGCATCCCCTCCCCTGCTGACACCCCCCCAAGTACCGGGTTAAGGATGGGCGATCCAGCCGGTCATTGGGCCGCAACGACGCAGAAACAAGCCCAAAAAAGGACCCGCAAGAAAAAGCTAAAATAAAACGAAAAAAAGAGACAAGATGAGAGAAAAAAGATCCATAAACCTGCACAAAGCGGCCATTTTGTGGCTGACTGGAACCCACCATTGGGCAGCCAAGTTGCCAACGTCCAACCCACTGGCATGATGGCATCTCTCCACAACCCAACCACGAGCCCAGAGACGGATCACTCCAGACAGACCAAGCCCCTCATCCCTTCGCATTCATTCGTAGACTGAACCACGAGCGGGAATGGCATACGAGGGGAGGGGTGGGTGTGTGTATGCGAGGGGAGTCTGGGATGGGAATGATGGGCAGCAGCCTATCGATACGGAGTGATTCGCGTTGCTGCTGCATCAATCCATGCTATTTCATCGAGATGTTTGGCTTGGCAGAAGAGATATGGATGCTGTTTGGTGGGAAGGTTTTGAGTCAGGGAGAAGGGGGGAGGATTTGAAGAGGGAAAAAGGCCCTTTGATTGCGGCTTCGGAAGCTGGATTGGGAAATTTTTCGGGAATCGTGATCTCATGATCCATCTCCATTGTGATAGAAATTCTTTTGCTTGTGGTTGTATTTGACTAACTTGTATCATGTTACTCCTATCTGATACTTCCAGATACGCTTCAGCCTTCCGAACCCTCACCAGCACTACTAGTAGTAACTAAGCCGCGCAGCAGGAAATATTCAAATATCCTACCGGGCGCATTCCATTCCAACCAGCCCACTTCAAGGTCGTTTCCATCCCATCCATCCCATCCTCCATTTTCGTTTCCGCTCCACAGTGGCTAGTGAGATGTGATGAGCTGCATGAGAAATAGATTGAACTGCAGGCCGATCATCTTGTTCCATTCCATCCCACAGTGCTCGTTGACATCATCGTCGCGCAGAAAGAATTTTCTGATAATTTGAATGCTGAGTGCTAGTATGTGGTGGTATACGGGCTGTTTTCCCGAAATCTCCTATCTAGAGAGAAGTGTACCCAACCCCCGAGCATGGGAGCGGAAAATTAAAGGAAAACTCCTTCCATCTATCATTATTGTAGTCACGGTAGCATGTAACCATGCCTGGCATGCCATATCTGCGCGCCGCGAACAAGGGATGACGAGGAAGAAAAATATTTGCCTCAAAAGCGAACATTAGCTAGCTGTCCTGAGTTGCCCCTCCTCTCTCCCTCCCTGCCCCTCCCTTACTTTTTGCTCTGACTTCTTTTTGATCCATAATTGTGCGCGATGCCCAATAATGACGCGTTCAACGAATTTTATTTTCTGCATGCCGTTTTCGGCTGTATTCTGTAGAAGAGGGGCTGCGCGTGTGCTGAGCCCGGTGGATTTGATATATCTCACAGCGATAGTAATAATGGCAGAGAAATGATCCCCCAAGGTTATATTTTTCGACAACCCCACCCTATGATGTCGGCACCGATTATCCTCCTTTTGAAACTCTGAAACTTTCTTTATTCTTTTTTATTCTTATTTTTGTCGTTCTCAGCGCTAGTCGAAATGTCAATGGATGAAACATCGGAATCCCCATAAGGATGCATGTAGCAATTCTAGCATGCCTGTGGCGGGGCCGGTTTAATTGATTTGTTGACTGGCGAGAAAGCGGCTGAGAGTGTGTGCTGTGTGTGCGCAGTAGTAGTAGTATTATGTATATATAGAAGCAATTTGGTCCGGATTCAAAAGGTTAAATAAATGATTGTAAGACGAGGAAACCAAGATTGTTTTTGTTGCACAGTACGGAGTACATCGGAAACAATTTTTTCTTCCTGGCAGGGCAACTGATAACCAGGATCTATATAAGTTGTTGCTGGTGAAACTGGGAGTAAACAACTGGGACGGATAGAGTTGGAACTTAACCATGGACAAGATAGAGTAAAAATAATGAATTATCTAGATTTCAGATTATCAAGACCCTGGACACGACAGCTGTTTCAGCGCACAGAATAATAATAAGTAATAATAGTGTCGAGGTGTGTATATATATGACTCTGTTTATATTATTCGCCGGTAGATGGTTGCTGCTGATACAGGAATGCCAGGGATTAATTATCCAGGCTGCGGTTGAAGTGCCGATGCCAGATATAGAGTCGGAATAGTACGATGTCTAGGTAGGTATTTAGGAGACATTTCTATCGAGTTAAAGAGGTGCGGTTAGATATTGAGAAGATGTAAAGTAAAAAATGTAGACTGAAAAAAAAAAAAAAAAGATAGAGAGAAGAATGTAGAAAATAGAATAGAATAGAATACAGAATAAAGAAAGTCAAAAAAAAAGTAAGAAATCAAGCAAGCAAGCAGATTGATGCCTGACGACGGGAGATGATATTACTATTATTATTTGTGTGCAGGACAGTTTAAATGAAAAGATACCTCGCCGCCAGCGCAGACTCTGCGGGCAATGCATGTAACTGCACAGAGAAAGTGTCGAGTCATCCCATTATTATTATTATTATTATTGTCTTGTCTCTCCTTCTCCTCCATCTCTATCTCCCATTCCATCTCCATCTCCATCTCCATCACCACCATCTTCTCTATCACTTCATCCTCACCTCATCCTCACCATTCTCCTCTCCCGTCAATCAAATATTATACCGCGCCCTTCGTTGACCACAACTACTACTACTGTTGTTGTGTCGATAGTATTTACATTCCACCACCGCCGTCTCCAGAAATATCTCCGTCTTCTTCTCTCGCAATCCCTCCCGATATTATCCTGTCCTCCGTCAACGCCATCCTCGATTCTCCCACCTCGTCCTCTCGATCTCGACATTATCCTGGCTTCTTCATCACTTCTGCCTACTTGACTCAAGTCTGAGTCAATATAGCTGCCTGTTGCCGGTGTCCTTGTTCTCGCCCTTTCTGCCAGCATCGCCAACCACCACTTCGACTCCCGTGCGACATTCCTCTCTGCGCAACGCCGTTCTGAACCGTTAATCCCTCTGCTGCAACCACAAATCACGCACTCTTCTTATTCTTCTTCTTCTTCCCGCCCTTCGACTTCCCACCTCCTCTCACGCACTCCCGCCCTCCCGCACTCCGTGTGTTCTCTGGTCTCTTCCCGTCTCTTCCCTCACCAACGCTATCTAATCGCTAATCCACCTTCCACTCGTCCCCTCCCGCTATCGATAACAAAAAAGTGCCACCACCAAGAAAAAGGGCCCTCCTCCATATTCCTCCCCTCACCACCCAAAACATATACCCAAATATCGCCTTTCTCGACTGGATTTTGCGCCCATTTCCGCCGTCTTTCGTGTGCCTCACGCACCTGTTGACACTTTTCATTAAACCGTCCGCACTAAATCTCTCTCCTCAGCCAACCACTGTCTGGCTGACTCCCAGACTGTCCAACCGGATCCGGTGATCTCGGTTACCCCACTGCAGACTTTCGCCTGCACGCCAGGTTCAAAACGCACCGCCAATTCACTGCCTGAATTCTGGCCTGCGTTCCAGAATATCTTCTCGTCCGTCGTCCTCTCTCTAGCCGCTTCATCTCAACCGGCTCCGCCCTGTCCACTTGCTTTTTCCGCCGCATTCGTCCCACCTCGCCTTTCCGCTGTTGGCACCTATTCCGTCCGCTTCGCTGGCCGTTCTAGACAACCTGCAGCTATCCACGGAACACCAAAAAGTGTCGGGAAATAAAATAAAAGAAGCTTAGAGAGCAACAAAGTCAAAAGTCAGCCGTCACTTTTTTTTTTTTTTTGCATCGCTTATTAGTGTTCAGGTTTTAAGTCCGGTTCTCCATTTCTTCGTACTATTTCTCGAAGACTTCGATGGAGCACTTGACTTCTTCAGTCGATTCCCTTTCAGAGCTGAAATTCAGAGCCACTGTACACAGGTGAAAACGATCCACCTAATCTGTCGAGCTTTGCCCTTCTTTCCATTCATTCAACTTCTTCAACTTGCCTCTTTAACTCATACGCTCCTTTCGTCCTTGCGAAATAATTTTCAGAAAAAAAAAAACAAAAAGTGGTGGAGGAAGATAGAAGCTAGGGGTGACGAAAATATAATACTATTCTTGAGGTCCGACAGACAAATTAGTAATTTGGCGCTAGTCTGCAGTGTTTGTTGGCAAATCGTGGTGACGGAACCCCAGGGATATACACAGCGCTGCCACGCATCTGTCTTGGTTGACAACGATTCGACAACTCATCCATAGACGGGGTCTGGGTCAAGACCCATTGAACCAACGGGCTTTCCCGAACGAGCCATATCTGCAAGCCCCACCATCACTCTCAGCGGAGTCATGTCTTCCAACACATCACAATACGCCGCCTATTTTGAAGAGTTCGACGAGGATGCCAACGATATTCTACCAGACACTCGAACCGTTGCCAACGTCGCTGCCAAACGGTCAAAACCTGATATACAAACGGCGGGGACAAGCACTGACGGTGCGAGCGACTCAGGATACTCTAGTCGAACAGCAGCCACTGTTGGGAGTGCTGATTCACTACCCACTGGAAAGAGAAGCCCCAACTTTGCCCAGTTAGATGCCATTGCCAATCGGGAGCTCGAACGAGCGAGAGGTCGTCCCGACAATAGAGAGAAGGAAAACCCAAAGACCAAAGCAAAGGATAAGGAGTCGAGGGAAAGCAACCTCAAGCCCTCCCATTCTAACGGAGCACCGGCACAGGCAAAGATGAGAAGTGCAAGTAGACCTGCTCCCAAGCGGTCTTCTTCCAAGTCCAGAAAATGGGATCTCTCCAACGGAAGAAATGCTTCTGGGGCCTGCTTTTGTCCTGAGTGCGATCAACAGGATTATAGCAACATGGGTATGGGGCACTCTTCCGATCACCATCCCATGGACTACTCCACATACATGAATCCTCAACCCCATGTATATGACATTCCCCCGTCTCCCCAGTCATTCTACCAACCCATGGGCGCTCACGAAGTTGTGTCATCTCGCCGGGAACGTCCAACTCCTTACCACCCTAACCGGCCCCTCAGTTTTCACGGGGGAATGCCAGATATGAGCAACATGTATCCCCAAATGACACCGTCTTCTGCTTATGAACATGGCCCCCCACTCTCTGCATCCGCATACGCTCATTACCCGGCGCCTTATATGTCCGGCGGTCCTGTCATTACTCATCCTAACCAGATGTCCTATGATTCCGCACCCCCGCCTTCTCTCGAACGACCCCGCCCTCGAGCCGTTTCTACCTCACGGTCACCAGAAAAGATCTCTGGTAGAAGGGCGTCAATGTATGGAACCCCGGTTGTAGAATATGCCCCCTCTCCTTCAAACCATAGCGACGCACTGCAACGAAAATCTTCACGTGCTCGTCGTCCTTCCCAACCCCAACCTCCATCATACGACCCTGATGAAGATTACTACCGCCAGATGCCGCCTCCTCCACTCCCAAAGAGCAGGCCAACCCAGGTGATTCTTTCACAACCTAGTCGACCAACTCCACGCAAAGCAGTCACCACAAACAATACTCCTACGATGAAACGACGATCACAAGCTGCTTTCGACGTAGAAGAACTTCGCCAAAGCCTACCACCGGTACAGGTACCAACCCGTCAAGGAAGGGAGAAGTCCAGGGACCGCATGCCCCTCGAGCGACGGCCTAGTGCTCGGGGTAAAAGCAGCGTTAGAACTGCATCCTACCATGACTCTAGTCGAGATACCAGAGTATCTGTTGAAAGTAGTCGCCGCCGTCGGTCATCCGTATATGGGCTTGAGCAAAGCAGAGACTTGGACCAACTACAACGTGAAGTAGAAGAATACCAAGCTCGAACGTCAAAGCCCGTACCGCTCACCCTGGACACTCTAGTGAAGTCCCGACGGGCCGATCATCGAGCTGACAGTGACAGCGGTAGCCTCAGAACCGGAACGGATAGTAGCCGTGGGAGTGATTCCAGAACCAAAAGTGGTGCTGGAAGGACAGATGATGACAACGTCACAGTATTGGTGATTGACGGTGTTACTATCGGGATACCCAAGGGCAGCCGCGACAGGAGAACAATTAACTTCACGTCAGGAGATGACGGGGAAAGAATTGAACTCAACATTGGCGGTGGGCGAAGAGAAAGCCAATATATTGCGTCCCGCTCCGACACCCTCAGCAGCGGCCGAAGAGAGATTGAGGACGTTAGACGGCTACGTCATGAATCTTCATCAGACCGGGCCAGTAGGCGGTCGAGCCGGTCAGGTTATAGTGGCAGAGGGCTCCTAGAGTAGCAAACCTCCTATGTCCGCTAAACTTTACGATCGACACTGCATGGTTTTGGGACGCCGGGCGTCACTACAAAACACGAAAATAAAGGAGGAGTTATGCGGGTTTATTGTTCAACCCTTTTCGCCGTTTCTGTAATTCAACAAAAAGTTACGGGACATTCTATCTTCAGAAATCTTGCCTGAAAATCTACGGTCTTGGAAAAGTGTCAAAGAAAAAGTTATGTTGGGTTTATTTTTATTTATCATTTCAACTGCTCTTTCACGAAACGCGTTCTTGGCACTTGACTTTGTTTCCTCGCGGGAATATAAAATATTGTTTTGGGAAAAGCCTGGGAGGATGGATATTCTGTCATGGAAGACAAAAAAGTCGAAAATTATACGGTTTCGGACTGTGATGTATACCCTCCTGGACGTCAAAGGGATGCGCACCAAAAGAGACATCTGACAGGCAAGATTATTTGCGCATTGCTCTGTTCTCCTGCGCCACGTCTTCTTCTGAGCTTGCTACCATTTATTCCGATATCTTATACGTTTTATTTACCCTTCCCTTCCGGATATTTCTACCATTTGGGATATTTATCGCTTTTGCATGTGATTTTGGATCTTACTCATTTCCTCCATACCGAGCTTTCCCCCGCGATTCGTTTCTCCATTTCCCCTTTTTATCTTTATGCCCCGTTACGTTTGGTATTGCATTGGTTTATGTTTTATGCCACCTTTCTCATGTCTTCGCCTTTCTATTCTCTGTCTGTGCTCCCCTGTGTCTGATCATTGGCGGAGGTTGGTTATTAAATGATTTGTACGATGTTTTACGATTCGCAATGATTTTTATGTCCCCGTTATGTCCCCGAATTTTCTGCAACAGTTTGTTCAATTATTAGCGCCTTTTTTTCTATTGTTTAAACAAGCGAGATTTATCTCTTTTTACCACCCCATGTCTGACGCGATTTTGGCAAACCCTTCCCATATTTTTACGCCCGAAACATACCCATTCGCAATCCCAGGTTTTCTCTTATGCGCCGTGCTACGTGGTAGGGCAATATAGTCCGTTGGATGATGCCTACCTAGACATACTATCTTTGTTGTACGCGAGCCATTGGCATAGACGTGTATATTGATTGCGCTCATTCGCCGCCTGTTCTGACCTCTTTCTTATATCTAGCATAGCCCATGATTTTCACCCCTATTGTCCGATGTTGCCCACAATGTTCTATACCCCACTGATTTTGTTGTTAGCCGCTTGTTCTGCTTCTTTTCTCTTTCTTATGTGATGCCGAGGTATTAAAATTCTAGTTAGGTCATGGCTCGCCCCCTTGACATTTGCACGATAGTCTGCTTTCTTGTGTAATGTAGGTTTCAATCGCTTCTCAAATTCACTGGTATTCTTTTCAGATGTTCTGTCTGGACGATTGGACTGTTAACCTTATCTTCGTTACTGAAGTCGGAAAAAGCGTACATTAGTAGATATCTAACAATCTGGGCTCCTTGGTCTTCCATGATTGAAATCCATGGATTTGATACCCCACAGATCTCCATCGATCGACGCTAACCTTTAATAACTTAGCTCCCTTAAACTTCCCGCAGTCACATGACACGTCAATTCGCTGACATAAGCTGGTCCCCTCGGCAACGCGCGCTGAGGTAAACAACGGCAAAAAGAAGGCGGCTGGGAATAATGAGGTCACTGGCGTCTGCATCTGGACACTCCCCAGCCTCGTTTTATCGACGGAGTGAGAAGTGGGTGGACTCCGAGGGCAATCTCTGCTCCTTGACATTTTACTCGTTTGGAAGACAGAAGGAGGAACATCTTCAACACAATCGGATACATCTCTTGGTTCATCTGTCGTTGACACTCATTCATTCTACTTGATATCTACTGCTTATTTAAGAGAGCGCATAGCATCTCTTATTCATTGAGTTCTATTTACGAATACGTACGGGAGTTAATCTAACGTTCGTTCTATCGATTCTTCTATTGCCCATCGACATTTCGAGATTACGAATACCCCAGAGGAACATCTCACGGTGGTCTGTCTAGCTTGCCCTGGGTATTACCCACCGCAGCCAGCAGATAAAAAGAATAGAAGAGAGAATAGAAGAAAAAGTGTGGTTTGACTGGAACCGTTAAAGGGTTATTTGGCTGATTCCCTCCAGCTCGAGCTGGTTTGGGCTCAGCTTGCTTTCGCTTAGGTATATGCGGACGTTGAGCTGCTGATACCCAGCCTGGCCTCTTTACGACTTCGTTGTACTTCAATATATCTCAATTCGACATTGTATACTTCTCTTGATCAATACGAACCTACCCGGCAACAGACATGCCTCCATTTATCTCTACCAACGGGGTCAGCTCCGACGAGATTGAGACCTACTTATCCTCCCTATCCAAACGCAATCCCCCCCAAAACATGCCCATATCCCAGCTCCGCTCGCGCGCCCTCTCCTCCTCCTCTTCATCACCCCTTGAACTCGCCAACACTCTCACGGCCCGCGAAAATGATAAAGTCAAACCTGTCGAGCCTAGCCGCGGCATAGTTGACCCACACAACATCAACATGCAAGGCTTAATGGCCCTCTTCGCCCTCATCGGCGCCGCCTTCGTCCTTGCCGCAATCTGGTTCTTCTTCTGGGCCAAGAATGGCGGCTTCGTCTGGCGCAAGGGAGACTGGGAAGAGTACAAATCAACAGTGTTGCGCCGCAAGGATTCAAATGGGCGGACACTCACCAACGCTTCCAAGAGCACGGATCTGGGCGGCGGGAGTATCGTCGGCAGGGGATATAGTGACTACCAAAGTAGCGGCGACGCTACCACCAACGTCGACGGCTCAACCGTATCTGGTGAAAAGCCACGGCGCAAGGGACTCCGGGAGACCGCAAAGCAAAAACTGCTACGCAAGCGGCGCGAAGAGCAGTGGGAGGGTGGCGGCGACGACGATGTGCGCGCCTACCGCCACGAGAAACCCGCGCGCGTGGGCGGGCTGAACCGCGAAGCAGACGGTGAGTACAGCACGGACTACACAACCTCCCACGGCCATGACAGCGAATGGAGCCACAGCCAGACGCAGACGAATAGCCACGTCGGCCCACCGCCGTCAGAGTACGATCCACCCCCCGAACGCCACAACTCCCAGCGCCAGCGCAACGTGTCCGGCTTCTCCTTCACCGCCGGGGAGGACGAGACCATCAGCAACGTCACGGAGGAACATCGTCTGCGCGATCAGGAGGCCACCGCCAACCATTCCCGCCGCCGGGACCATCGCAGTCGCACCTCTGCCTCTGCGCGTCCGCGCGGACCCAGACCCAGCTCCACTGCCAACCGCTCTCGTCAGTCCAGCCCGCGCAAACGAGACAGGGCAATGATGCCGGGTAGCTATGCGGCTCCGCTGGATATGTCGAGCGCGAATAGTGGCTCGGAGTATATGTATGATTACGAGAGGGTTGGGGGAGTGGAGTCGGATGCGGGGACTGGGACGAGGAGTTATCATCATCCAATTCCGGGATTGTCGAAGGGTTATCGACGGGCAGATGGGGGTGGAGGGAGGGGCAGGGGGAGGAGGGATAGTTTGAGTGAGAGTGAGGGGGAGGAGTGGGATAGTCGGGTTTCTTAGGGGCTGTTTGAACTCTTTTTTATTGTTGGCTTTTTTGATTCTTTGCGATATCAGGATGGGGGCTTTTGATTTTGTTTTTTTGTCCTCCTCTTTTACGTTACGTATACATGGGCTGATTTATTTTTTTGTTGTACGTTGCGACGACATGGGATGAAATGGGAAATGGGATTGGAATTGGCATTGGATTTTGCGGTGTATATATGTACGCAGTGAAATGAAGTTAAGTATTGGCTGAAATGGACCTATGGCAACTTTACGTTCATCGCCTTCGCCGGAGTTTGGCATTTCTATGTTCATTACCTTTTAGCACAGAAAAATCTTATCTGATTCCTTTCCAATATTGTAGAGATTGGTTGACCATAGCGTAGAAGTGATATGATACTTCTGCTGTCTGATATGTAAGAATAATTATTAATTTTTATAAAGTTGAAGGTGTAATAAATTTGAAAGAAAAAGTAACAACTTTGCAATATTATAAACTAAGTCCTGCCACACGCACCACCGAGCCATGACAGAATCGAAATGCGGTCAGGTCTGATATACAAAAGAGCCAATTCTCTTATATAAGTTAACCCCTCTTGTCTACGTTTGTTTGTTGGTTCTGTCTGCGCCAAGGGTGCTGCAATTTACGCAATTCGCGCATAGCGACCCTGGATTCCTATTGGTAGAATTCGAATCTCGAATGCGAATGCCCTGCCCCCTCCCGAGAGATTGATGCATCATGCACGAACTTCAGACACTCCCCACATCCAGGCCTATATATATTATCCATGGATACTGCTCAAGGAAATGGCTTCCTCTGCTGCGCTGTTCAATTCAGACTTGTATATTGTACATCGTACATTGTACCTCTCGCTGTTCTGCTACCGACCTTGAGCTCAGGCTCTTTTCAGCACGTCCATTTCTCTCTCTCTCGGACCCCCCCCACTATATATTATTTTACATCCTTTTATGCGACCTAGTCGTAGAACGGACAAATTGGTACGATGGAATCCCGAACTTATGAGGTATGTCTATGGTTCAATTTAGCTAACACTGATATACTTACTCACTGTACACAGAATGCCATCGACAAACTCAACTCCACTCAAACCAACTTCAGAGCCCTTGAACAACGGAGACAGCTGAGCGCACTCAACATGAAGCTTCCAAGTGCGCCCTTGGAAGACATGAGACAGTGGCTGAAATGCTTAGGCTATACCGTCAGGATGAAATATAGAGACAAAAATAGTAGTAGGAATGCCAAACTAATCTTTAAAATGTTCCTAGGTCAGCGATCTCAACGGTCTCAACATAGTCCACGTTGCCGGCACCAAGGGTAAAGGCTCAACCTGCAATTTTGTAAACTCCATCCTGCAGCAGTATCAGCAGCAATCAACAATAGGGACAACACATGCCCCCCGCAAAATCGGTCTCTACACTTCCCCTCATATAAAGTCCGTCCGCGAGCGTATCAGTATAAATTCTGAACCCATCTCGGAGAAGCAGTTTGCGAAATACTTCTTTGAGGTCTGGGACGCACTGGAATATGCTGTCACCGTCATCGCATCATCCAATACAGCAGGGAACGATGGGACACCCCAAGCCAAACTGCTCAAGCCCACCTACTTCCGCTTCCTAACCCTACTTTCCTTCCATGTGTTTCTCCGCGAGAACGTTGACGTCGCTATCTATGAGGTGGGCGTGGGTGGCGAGCGGGATTCAACAAACGTCATCGCACAACCTGTCGTTACTGGGATCACGACGCTTGGTATGGACCATATGAATGCTCTGGGTCATACTATCGACAAGATCGCATGGCATAAGGCGGGAATCTTTAAGACTGGGTGCCCTGCAGTCACAGTGCAGCAGGTTCCGGAGGCCATGAAGGTGTTGGAGGCCAGGTCGCTAGAGAAAGGGGTTGAGCTTGTTACGATCGATGCGGATTGGGAGAGATTGGTGGCAAACGTGGATGTTAGGCCAGCAGAGAGCTTTCAGAAGAGAAATGCCGCACTGGCAGTTAAGCTTGCTACTGTTGCTTTGGCCAGATTTGGGATTCGGGTGAACTGTAGCAAAGATGGACTGCCGATGGAGTTTGTTAAAGGGCTGGAGAGTGCTCGGCTGAGAGGGAGAGGCGAGACATTGACCATCAACCAGCAGAACTGGCACCTTGACGGTGCGCACACAGAGGATAGTATTGCGTTAGCGAGTTCGTGGTTTGGGCGGGTTGCCCTGACGAGCTTAAAGTTTGTTGCCTTTTGAATCTTCACCGCTCTGCATTCTATTTTTTATTTTCTCGTTCTTATTATTTATTATTATTATTTATTTATTTATTTATTTATTTATTTATTTATTTTTATTTTTTTGATGGCAATGCAGGCACGTACATGGGCTAACTGCTTTACCAACAACTCGTGGTACAGGCAAACCCCTCGCATCCTCATCTTCAACCAACAGTCTCAACGGGACGCTACCTCGCTCCTCCGAACGCTGTACCACACTCTCTATCACAACTTCAACGCTCCATTTCAGCACGCCGTGTTCTGTACGAGCCACACATACAAGGGAGGTGTATTCAAAAGTGGTGCGTGAACTGTGACGCGAAACAAAGAAGGAAAAATAAGAAATTTGACTAACATGGTCCAAATGAATCGGTAGAATGCGTTGACAACAATGCAGATCCGACAACCCTCCAAAGCCTCGCCCTGCAGAAGGAATTGGCGAATGTCTGGAAGCAGCTGGATCCGGTCACGAGAGTTGTCGCGCTGCCATCGATTGAAGATGTCGTAGATTACGTGAATGACATCAGCAGACGAAATGGTGGAGAAATGCAGATCTTCGTTGTGGGGTGCTTTCGTCTCGTTGGGGGCATCTTGGCTGTGCTTGAAAGGTAGATGGCTTTGCCTGCCTGCTAGTACTACCTGTTAGTACTACCTTACAGAGCGGTTATGATTCTGAGATTTAGGGTTCATTTCTAAAAGGCTGAGATCAAAGCCCGGGTGACAGAGCAACAGAAAGTTGTAGTTCTCATTCCCCTTCTTGAGTAAGGCATTGAATTGGACGTCTGGTAATTGTATTGGTATAGAGGTTGCGACATGCTACTTATGCTACTTACATTGTACTACTACTACCTACCTCGATACCTAGATATGCAGGCGAAAGGGCGTTAAGTGACAAAGGAGAAGAAAGCGGACAGAGTTGCCATTTCCCTTGCTCTGGGCCTTTGGAATATTCCATATATGCACATGCACATGTACATGTACGTCAAAGTCATCAGAATAACTGTATCTAGGTAGCTAGATAGCCTAGTTCAAATGGAATACTAGGGTTAGGTGTAAAGTGCACCTCATACTGCCGGTTTAACTGCCTTCAATGCCAACTTGTTCGCCTTGAGCTTCTTCCAGGGCTGCCTTCTGAGTGTTACCTCTGAGGCGTCCACTCATCACGATACTGGTAGAGAAGGAGTCGAGTCGTAACCTCCATGCGCTCTGTGGGTACATTAGATTAAAAAACAATTATGCAGAAACATCGTTCTCTGAAAACTAGTAATTGAAAGCTGGGTATAGAGCTGAGACATATCATGGAATTTTCTCTGCGTGTAAATAGGTATCAAAGAGGTTTATACTCAAATTGAAGCATATATCTCCATTGGACAAGTAAAACCATTCTAGGTTGAAAGACGATATTTGGATTCAGCAAAGGTCAATGTACTGTAGTACTATTTACCGGTACCCGACCCGAACAACAAGAAAAACGCAAGAAAAGTATATAACCCGGCTCTTCAAGTCGCTCTTTTATTGTCACTAACTGTTGCATTTTATTATTTACTAAACAGAATGATCTCTCTACTGCCAACTTTAAATACCAGGTAAACATAGCACAAACGAAATTCAAGTGAAGATAATGGTTTGTCTTTCCTTTCGGCTCTTTATGCAGGTAACGTGATAGTTATCTTTCCATCCTTATCATAAAATATTTCCTTAACCTTCACATTGCGCAAGTGATTTTGCCCAGACAAGCATGTGTCATGGTGAAACAGGTACCAATGACCCTTAAACTCCACAATAGAGTGGTGCGTCGTCCACCCCTGAACCGGCTCCAATATGCGTCCTTGATACGTAAAAGGACCCAGCGGACTATCAGATGTGGCATACACGAGATAATGCGTGTCTCCCGTTGAGTAAGAGAAATAGTATTTCCCATTATACTTGTGCATCCACGCCGCCTCAAAGAAGCGACGGTCGTGGTCGTCCGCCTTGATCAGCTCGCCTTTCTCATCCACAATTTGGAGCTGCAGCACATCCGTAGACAGCGAGCGCATGTCATCGGTTAGCTTTGCGACTCGTGGGAGTAAAGCTGGCACGTTTCCGGACGGCTCTTGGGGAAAGTAGGCTTTGGCATCATATGCACCGGATTGCCAGCATTGCAATTGACCACCCCAGATGCCGCCAAAATACAAGTATGCCTGACCGTCGTCGTCAACGAAGCTAGCTGGATCAATGCTGTACGTGCCGGTAATGGGTTCTGGGTCTGGCACAAATGGCCCCTGGGGTTTATCGCTGATGGCAACGCCAATACGGAATACGCCCTCTTTGTCGCGGGCGGGGAAGTAGAGATAGTATTTGCCGTTTTTTGCTGCAGCATCAGGCGCCCATAGCTGCTTGGAAACCCATGGGACGTCTTCCTGCTTCAGCACGACGCCGTGGTCGGTTACGGGCCCGTTGATGTCGTCGAGAGAGAAGACGTGGTAGTCGTTCATGTCGTATTGGTCGCCATTGTCATTGTTTGGAATGCCAGTGTCTCTATCGTGGGAAGGGTATATGTAAAGCTTCCCTTCAAAAACGTGGGCGGAAGGGTCCGCGGTAAAGATGTGGGAGATAAGAGGTTGCTCGCCGGCCATTGTTGGGTAGGGTGAGTTTTTATCTTTTTTTCGAAGGGATCGTCGGGAGAAAGTTGAGATTGACTTCCAAAGAATAAAAGCTTGATGTTGCTATGATAATTATAATATAAAACATCAAAATAAATTCGAATGAATGCAATCTGTTGAGAATGAAGGTGCACTTCCCCGCCAGCACTTTTAAACCTAGATAGTCGCCCCTCTTCCCCTCAACCGCAAAACGAGCTAGACCATAGCTACTAGTACATCATGCTAATTGAGTATTTTTGCAAAAATGAAGCACCACATCCACCATCATCTGTCTCTAAACGCGCTCTGGACTCGCGGGGATACACCGTACAATTTATCCACTTCACCCGGTTTGCGGGTTAGCCCGAGGCGTCCTGGTTCGTGCGGGGACGCAGGCAGCCCACTGCGGGGCGGACCTTAACCTAAATTGGACCCACTATGCCCAATACGGCAAACCCGAGCCGAACATTCGGCTAAATGTCAGCATTGCCGACAACAATCTGTCAAACGCAGATAGTTTAGCCGCCGGGCATTAAAAAATGCGCCGTGATTAGCCACTCAGTATTTTCCTTGCTCTGATCGGACGAGAGCATAGGATCATTGAATGAGAAGATCGTACTATACATGCAAAAACATAGTACTAGACTACTGGATTTCTCCCGGGCCTACATACTGGACTGGCATATACTGGGCACTTTTAAGTTAAGTCCGGCTAATACAAAATTGTCTTGACGAGGAAACAGAAAACTCGTAACTATATCAATTAAACCACAATGGTCCCGAAGCAATGTTAGTTTAGGTTTACTTACCATGAAGCAGAAGAGATTGCAAGCGCTCATTCCGGTGTTTGCTAGCGCTGACATTGGAAATCATGAGCAAAGACTCGATACAGCAAAAACCAGAAAGTCTAGGTAAGTTGGCGCGTTAGTCAAACGGGAAAAATGGAGATAAGAGAGGAGAAGCGACTCTTCCATCGATCGGACTCCAATGCACAAACACCATGGGACGACGGTAAATGACAATTAGTAGTCTAACCCCTAGGAATTAAATTAGGATGGGTGTGCTGACATTTTTTTTTTTTTATATAGACGTAGAAAACTTCGACCGTCAGCAGGCCAGTCTAGACAACCCAAGCAAACTTCAATACCCTAGTTCCCTTGTTTCTTGGATTTGTTCGACAACAACTTCCTACACCCACCACCACTCTGTCATAGGAATTTCGACATCCTCTGCTGTGCACGTAGCGTTAAAGCCACTATCATGCGTACATGTATAATCAAAATCCACGCTACCACTCGCTCTAAACTCCTTTCCATCCTTACATCTAAAGGTGTTGAAGCCCGGATAATACTCCAAACGCCCCGTCTCAATCTCCTTATTCGTCGAACCAACAAACTTCATCTGCCTGGTTGCCGACCCACATTCGACATAATCGTTGCCAAGATTATGACGTCGATATCCCTTGGGATTTATATCGTAGCAACTGGTCTCGCTCGATCCTGAGACACTAACTTCAAGCGCGTCGGGAGGTCCATACCCCAAAGGTTGGGGGGAAATCCCGGTAGTGCATAGGGGTATGCCGCAGTTTGTACATGAAGAGTCCGAGGCAGGGTTGCACCACTGGCTATTGTTTATACATCCGGTAAATACTCTGTCGCGGCCTGCATAGCAGTCAATATTGCGGCTGCTGTTGACGAGACGAAAGTGTGGTCCATATTGGCGTAGGACATTTCGAAGGAAGCTTGTTGGGCTGACTGGAGAAAAGGGGCGATGACTCTGTGAGAGTTATGTTTATGATGTAAACCAAAAGGGTGACAAGGCGGGGGTCTTTAAGAAAACGCATAGTGATTTGATTTCAGGTTGCTGCTATAAAAGAATTGTGAACGATGAAGATATCTTTTCTCTTTTTCTTGAATTAAGAATGTAGAAAATATGGCTTCGTGGTGTAGATATAGGAAAACTAAACATGAATGTAGAATATAAACAGTCAAAGACCCAAAGCTTTCTCCGAGACAATAATCCATGTCGAATTTTATGGTGGCGAGTTGTCCAATCGATGTAACCCTTCCGCCACTTTGGGGCATCGTTCGTAACATGGCCAGCTCAACAAAGGCCCTATAATAAACACAAAGCTAATAAATCTGTATCAAAACCGGTGACTTTCTTCTTTATATTTCCGGCTTCCGACATGGAACAAATTGATAGCAAGAAAGCAAGATTAGTCCGAGGTTTTCGTTAATGCGGGCAGCTAAGAAAAATCTTAGTCCCTGTTGAGTGCCCGGAACCGTATCTCCCGAGGTAAAAAGTTCTAGATTTTTCTTTCGGAGCACAAATACAAATTGCTTTTGCTAGAAGAATCCAACTTAAAAAATTCTTCTAGAACCTAGACCCGGTGTCTCATGGCAATGCTTATTTAATTCCAAATCAATCAGGAGTTTAGAATCTACTAACAACTTCTTGATGAAACAGTGGTAGAAAGAAATTGTATGGTTAACTTTAAGAACCTTTATGGGAATCCGATCTCTTTTCCAAGACAAGCACCGCGAATGTCAGTCGATGTCTGACGCGGACTATCCAGTGTGAGTATAGTAGTTTAGCGAGCCAGAACAAATTAAATAAATACCGTAAATATGGCTCATAAACATTGTTGAAAATAATCACAAGATAATCATCTGAGAAATCAACACCAGCATACCTCATAGCAGCTACTAGTAACGGTTGAGCGACAATAGACAGAGATCCACATATTTGGGGAAAATGATGTAATAGCTGAGAATCCGAGCTGTCCAATTCCAGAATATCCCCCCAAAAAATAACCATATCATGTCAATAATAAACCTCCAACAACAATTAGGAAAACTTTACGGAGTAGTATTCGGTGTGACGTGCCAAGCCGGAGACATCGCGCCAAACCGAAACCCGGCCAAGTGGGGATTTCGCGGAACGGGCCCCACTGCGGGCAGATAAGCTTAAAAGAGCGACCCAGAAGGCAGAGGAGGAATAGAGGAGTATCTAGTTCTGAGTTTACCATAAAGACGGGCGAGACAGACGGGAGCTAACAAAGGCTCTTTATCCTAGCCTTAACGAGTTCACCATTTGTGTCATGGATCGCGCTACTGTACTCCCTACAGCGACTCCATATGTAAGTGATTTCGCATGCATTAAGTAATGATTCACGAACAAGCAATCCACCTGAAGTTTCTGAAGCTTTACCTAGACTTTGCACATTGTTGACTTTCTGTACCCATGTATACACTGTAAAAAGATCCAATGAAAAATAGGGCAATCTAATACAAGTTTGCATATTCGTACAATAATATCGCGGCCATTATCAACGAATTTCGAGGAAGAGCTGAAAGATGATGAACATGCCAAAGACCAGTTACCCCGCTAGAAAAGAGCTCGTCCATTAGGCTGGTCCAAGGGTGCTACCCCGTGTATCCGTAATTCAACAGGGCGGCGTGCTGCACGTTCCCTGCAAGCCATCCCATACGGTCACAATACACTGCTATGAACAGTACGTTACGCCCGTGTCATGATTTGTTTACTAGAAACTGTGGAAACTGCATGAAAGCCATGCGAATTATATCCGCTATTGGCACAAACAGAGAGAATAATGTCGGAGTTTGCAGAACGGCCGTACCCTATTCCACCGCGTTTTGGCCTTTTTCCGCGACTCCTTATTTTAATGAATTCTCACTCTTTTTTCCGTCCGAGATTACTGCTGAACGTAACGAGAATAGTAATTGGAAACGAAGGAGAAAAAGTTCAGAACTTGTTGCACAGTACGATTTAAAATAAACTGATTTTTAATTACTTTTAATTGCAAAATTCATATGAAAACCAATGAGCATAACCATTAATACGAGGCGTTATGCAATAATTTCAAATGACACCGTGAGACACATCACCTGGGACGCTCACGCTCATGATTCGCGCTAGCATAGAGAGTCACCAAAAATGATCAAGCTCTTGCTGGAGTCGCTTTCTTGTCTTTGCTTTTTCCCCCCTTGTTTTTTGGCGACGTGAGATTTGATCTACTCCTCAGAACCAGGCCCCGGTAAAGAGACTGATAGAACCTCCGTAGTATATAGGCAGAAGTTCCGATGAAAGTTATGACTGGCTTATAATATATAGGTTGCAGCTGGTATTCTTCGCCTGAGTCGTAGCAGGGGTTAGTATCGGTGTTCAAAACTCAGCGCAATGATTCACATGGGATGTAGAGACCGGATGGGATGAAGTCAGCCGTAATTAGAAAATGGTCATTGGCCTCATTACCTCCTTTAATTGACTATGCACAATTAGCGCCGGGAAAGCCCTAACCGCAGACAAGGCTGGAGATTAACATAGGTTTCCTTTTGTTGAAGTACGGGGTAGTGGTCCTCGTCCATTTTGAGAAGGCAGATAAGGCAAAAACACCCGTCGTAGGCGTAATTTTGGAGGTTGAACAGCCCCACCATTGAATGAATAACTTATCTCCACCAATCATATTCTCACTTCGTTGAGTATGGTGTTAAGATTATGACGGGGATTCTGAAACGAGTCATTGACCTCTTTTCTCAGGATATGTGACTTAGTGATGACTAAACCCGTTACTCCGTATGGTTCACGAAAATTGCAAAATACCCTGAGTGATTCTTGGCATGGCAGTGTGATGTGTTTGATAGTGACTGGATTAGAAACATCCATTCTCGTCGCGCACGAACCGACTATCCCCGGGATATATATAATACGATATATATAATATTAAACTGCGTTATGGATGACAAGAAGTCTCATCATCTTGGGGCAAATGTACAGTTTGAAGTATGGGAGGTTCCGAAGTACTAGTTGTCAGCGCTTACACCGTGTTAAGAAAAAAACATCGTTAGCTAGCCACTTATATGGACCAAAAACTATCGAGGTAAACCGATAACCGATAACCGTGGTTCTTTGTCGAGAAATAAGAACCCAAGTCACCCTTGAATAAAAATCTTAAGAACGGCATTCAACTAACAGAAGTTTCTTGAAGGCCTCACGCAACAACCGGTGCAGACAGTGGAGAAAAGCGTCCAATAGAGTTGAATAAAGAATGAATACTGAAATTTCATAGTACTCGCCGGAGAAAAGTGAAGCGATGAATCGGAAAACCCCTTTCTATAACGGCCTTCCTATCTAACAACCATAACAAGAGAGATAAAAGCACTGCATGAAAAAGGCGCAAAAAGCAAGATCTGGTAGCACTCACGAGACAGTGGTGTCCTAAGATGGAAGATATAATTAAGAAAATAAAGGAAGGGTCCAATTCTTGTTTGAAAGACTCGATATTCCAAGAGGATTGTCGGAAGAAAAATAAACGTTGGAATACATCTTGTCACCAGCTATGATGTCCTCCCGAAACATAGACCGAAAAGCGAGCGTTAAGAGAATAACGCTGTTGAAGAAAAGTCGCTAATCTATGTGCACGTCAGGGAGATGATCAGGGACCGATGTTTTACCGCTATCTCGCTGAAGATATTTGGGTGTTTGGAAGTAGCTTTGCGGTTCTGTATTTTGGTTGAAGCTTGACCTTGAACCACCATTTAATGGCTCGTCTAGGGTAAATTCGGGGCCCGAACTAGCGACCGAAGGTGGCTTTAGATATTCATTATTCCCGATGGACCGAGGGGGAGTCATATGCTGGGTAGCAGTCTCGTCATTAAACCACCATTCGCGGAATTTTTGTTCATCGACTTGTTCCATATCAAACCCAGTGGCCGTTCTGAACCGGTTCATTTGGAAGGGCGAGAGGCGCAGTTGATGGAGCAGCCACTTATTGATATACTCCACAATATTGAGCGGTTCATGAGATAAGACAGAATTTGGCTCCGTAAATACCCGCGATTGCTCTTCAATCTTGGGCTCCAAATATGGGTTATTTCTCATTTCAGTAGCGGGTTCCAGCAATAAGTCTTCGAGGCTGGAGCTGTTGTCACCATTACCATCAGGTAAAAGTAAGCCCTGATATTTACATTCCTGCTTAGTCCGATGAGCGCTTTCATCTATTCTGTCTCGCTCGTCGAGTAGTCCTTTCTCTAGTGATTTGAAATCTCGAAGAAAGGCCTCTGATTCGTCGTCCAAAATGGATTCAAAGTCGCGTCTTGCGGTCTTCTCAGCCATAAGCGCACGATACTTTGAACGCATATTGAATAACTCCTCTCCGACCAGGCTGTGTTCACCAAGCAAGGATAGGTATTGCGCCACAAGTGGATGAAGCGTCTTGTCTTCGCTAAGAGCAGCGGAGGCTCCGCTACTAGAGCTGGTGTCATCTAAATCATCTGTATGTGTGCTGATATCCCCTTCACTTGGGTTCTCCGTACGATGGAATGCCTTGTTCAATTTTTCTTGGATTTTCTCCAGTTGATATTCCTTTAGGATCAAGTGATTTTCGAACTCGCGGAAATCGTCTTCAAGACTTAGGTATGCGTCTTGCTCCTGTTTATAGCGCTCAAACAGGTCGACCAGCGGTTTCATCAGATTTGGGCTGGCTTCCGCAAAAAGGCCATTTAACGTTTGTATCAACTCTGCTCCGGTATCTAGTAGTTGTTCTCGTTTATCTTTTAGTTCAAAGCGTTGACATCTTGCTTCGAACCGTTCCTCCGATACTCGATCCAGTTTCGGCATGACTTTCTGGAAAAGTTGACCCAGCCTCTCCCAATCGCGAGCAGAGGCCCGAAAGCTCGGTGAAGGTATTTTTGATACATCTTCCAGAATTTCTGGATGCTGCGCTTCCTTCACTGAAGGCTTTTGTTCTTGCTTCTTCGAGACAGGATCGTGGTCGTTTTCCACAATAAAGGTTTCCTGCGCATATATAGCACCATGTTTGCTCTGTTGTGTCCCTTGGGGACTCGTCAAAGCACCGGTATTCCGCGTGGAGGGTTTGTTTAGGCCGCGTTGGCAAGTTCGAAATGCGGTGGTAGTGTGGCTTGGGTTGGGTAAATCGTCGGGGAGATTTGCCGAATGATGCTTTAGTGGGTTGGGAAGATATCAGCAGCTGCTATCAATGATATATATGTACAGGTGCTTTGTGAATATGCCGACAGAACCAGATAAGAACTTACACTGCTACTGGTAGCGCCTCGCAACATTGACAGGAATGCCTTGAAACCCATGCCTCTTGTTTTCTGGCATCACAAGGGCATAAACTGGAGCGCGGAGAAAGGCGCTACAGTGACAGCACGCATAGTACTACTCACTCTTGAACGACGCGGTCAACAAATATGGCAGATTTCCTCTAAGTTTCATCAATCGCTGCCACTTTTTGGAAAAAAATTTGGCGCGTTGCGATTTCAAGAATAGACGGAGGCTGGCGCCGAGGTTCCATTGTTTCCCATCATCGCCGTATTTGCAGAATGGAAATGTCCAATGTTGTAATAAGCGTACGGGTATCAATACGAAGTTTTACAAGCCATGAAAAATACGGCGACGGCAATTTTTCATTACAATACCGCACCACTCCGCGACCTTTATTTTCGCTGCTCCAGGGCTGGATAGACGGCGATGGAATATGCGGGGATGATACTGGAGAGATACCTGCGGATAGGCACAAAACCGTCTGGTCGAGAGCGATGGTTTCAGAGGAAACCCGATCTATTCGATTTAGAATCATCCTCACTGTTTTCGAGGTAAATTAAACAACTTCCTTGAGTTAGGTCCTGCGCAAGAAATGCACCGTCAAATGTATATGCAGATATTGGATATCTTAAGCGCTGCAACATGAGCGTGAATCTAAACATGGGTCCCACTATGAAGGGTATCGACAGATCATTCTTATGTGCTGGGAAGGCTGAAGCTGCGTTTCAAAACCAACCATTGAAATGATGAACCACCTAGTTATCGGGTATATCTGCTTTAGCAATAGGTAGACATGCATCGGTAGGGTAGCCATCTTGCATATCTATGAGGGCATGGAATGTCGGGTTCGTTTAGCTCCTTCAATGATTCGTGAACTAGTAGAATATCGATCAGCTGCCCGTCAGGATTTCGCATCAGTCCAGGTAGGGACAGCGCAAACTTGCATCCCTGATACACCTTCAGTCAAACAATAATGCAGAGCCGCAATTTAGCTAACTTACTTATGGGTCGCATAACTGCTGCTTCTGCTTGGGAATATGGGTTGCAAAAAGGCACCCGGAAATCTTTCACGTTTCGTGGTTGAAAATAAAGCATTTGATCCATTATTTTGCCTTATTTACCCCTTCCATCTCGCGTTCCCTTGATATCGAAGCGAAAGCTAACAAGACCGTTAAAAGCATGCATAGGTATGCGCTAGAATTCTAAAATTTAAAATTAAGAGCACACCAACGTCTAATACCAAGAGATAGAGGTCATAGGCGACC